>JARQOC010000003.1:406149123-406216934 GCA_033576535.1 Allobates femoralis
TGTATGTGTGTGTGTCCCTGTGGGGGGGGGGGGGGGTCTGTGTAGTGTGTGTGTATCTGTGTTGTGTGTGTCTCTTTGTGGTGTGTGTGTCCCTGTGGGGTGAGTGCATGTGTCCCTATATGGTGTGTGTGTCCCTGTGGGGTGAGTGCATGTGTCCCTATATGGTGAGTATGTGTGTGTCCCTGTGGGGGGGAATCTGTGTGGTGTGTGTCTCCGTTGTGTGTGTCTCTTTGTGGTGTGTGTGTGTCCCTGTGGGGTGAGTGTATGTGTCCCTATAGGGTGTGTATGTGTGTGTGTCCCTGTGGGGGGGGGGGGTCCGTGTGGTGTGTGTGTATCTGTGTTGTGTGTCTCTCTTTGTGGTGTGTGTGTCCCTGTGGGGTGAGTGCATGTGTCCCTATAGGGTGTGTATGTGTGTGTGTCCCTGTGGGGGGGGTCTGTGTGGTGTGTGTGTCTCTGTGTTGTGTGTGTCTTTGTGGTGTGTGTGTGTGGGGTGTGTCTGTGGGGTGAGTGCATGTGTCCCTATAAGGTGTGTGTGTGTGTGTCCCTGTGGGCGGGGTCTGTGTGGTGTGTGTGTCTCTTTGTGGTGTGTGTGTGTCCCCGTGGGGTGAGTGCATGTGTCGCTATAGGGTGTGTATGTGTCCCCGTGGGGGTGTGTCTCTGTGTTGTGTGTGTCTCTTTGTGGTGTGTGTGTGTTTGTTCGGGTGCGTGGTGAGTATCCAATGTTGGGGCTGCACTTTAGTGACTATACACTTGCTGTTACTCTTTGTGTGCATGTGGTGTGTATACATGTCCCCGTGTGTGGTGAATATCTCATGTTGGGGCCCCACCTTAGTGACTATATGCTGGTATGTGCTGTTAGTCTTTGGCGCTATCATTAAGCCCCTCTCATTCACAACTGTCAACTGGTAACTGTCACTTTTTCCCCATTATGAAGATAGGGGCAAAATTGTTTGGTGAATTGGAATGCGCGGGGTTAAAATTTCGCCTCACAACATAGCCTATGATGCTCCCGGGGTCCAGACGTGTGACTGTGCAAAATTTTGTAGCTATAGCTGCCAGCTGTTGATTTTCCTCCAACACTTTTCCATTCACTTTTTCCCGATTATGTAGATAGGGGCAAAATTGTTTGGTGAATTGGAATGCGCGGGGTTAAAATTTCGCCTCACAACATAGCCTATGACGCTCTTGGGGTCCAGACGTGTGACTGTGCAAAATTTTGTGGCTGTAGTCGCAACGGTGTAGATGCCAATCCCGGATATACACACACACATTCAGCTTTATATATTATACTAGCTGTAGTACCCGGCTACGCCCGGGTTAATAAGTAACTGCTGTTAGCTATAACAAAATAGAATTTGAATATGTCATATTAATGACCTGTAGGAAAATAGAAGCTGAGCTGTGATTGATTGCTATAGGCAGCCTAATAAATCTCCAGCCAACAGTAAACCCTCCCCCTGGCCGGGCAGTATATGTTACCTCACACATACACATAATAGACAGCTCATGTGACTGACATCTGCCTTAATTCCCTATATGGCACATGTGTTGCACATTGGCTGTTTTTAATCAGATGTTTATGTTTGGAAAATAAAGATAGCACACATGTGAGGCGAGTTGTATGAGGTGATTTGTGCACATCTGTGTCTGTCTGTGTGGTGTGTGTGTCCCTGGGGTGTGTATGTGTGTGTCCCTGTGGGGGGGTCTGTGTAGTGTGTGTCTCTGTTGTGTGTGTCTCTTTGTGGTGTGTGTGTGTGTGTGTCCCTGAGGGGTGAGTGCATGTGTCCCTATAGGGTGTGTATGTGTGTGTGTGTCCCTGTGGGGGGGTATGTGTGGTGTGTGTGTGTCTCTGTGTTGTGTGTGTCTCTTTGTGGTGTGTGTGTGTGTCCCTGAGGGGTGAGTGCATGTGTCCCTATAGGGTGTGTATGTGTGTGTCCCTGTGGGGGGGGTCTGTGTGGGTGTGTGTGTGTCTCTTTGTGGTGTGTGTGTCCCTGTGGGGTGAGTGCATGTGTCCCTATAGGGTGGCTATGTGTGTGTCCCTGTGGGGGGGGGTGTCTGTGTGGGGTGTGTGTGTCTCTGTGTTGTGTGTGTCTCTTTGTGGTGTGTGTGTGTCCCTGAGGGGTGAGTGCATGTGTCCCTATAGGGTGTGTATGTGTGTGTCCCTGTGGGGGGGTCTGTGTGGTGTGTGTGTGTCTCTTTGTGGTGTGTGTGTCCCTGTGGGGTGAGTGCATGTGTCCCTATAGGGTGGCTATGTGTGTGTGTCCCTGTGGGGGGGGTCTGTGTGGTGTGTGTGTCTGTGTCATGTGTGTCTCATTGTGGTGTGTGTGTGTGTCCCTGTGGGGTGAGTGCATGTGTCGCTATAGAGTGTGTGTGTGTCCCTGTGTTGTGTGTGTCTCTGTGTTGTGTGTCTCTCTTTGTGGTGTGTGTGTTTGTTCGGTTGCATGGTGAGTATCCAATGTTGGGGCTGCACCTTAGTGACTATACACTTGCTGTTACTCTTTGTGTGCGTGTGGTATGTATACATGTCCCCGTGCGTGGTGAATATCTCATGTTGGGGTCCCACCTTAGTGACTATATGCTGGTATGTGCTGTTAGTCTTTGGCGCTATCATTAAGCCCCTCTCATTCACAACTGTCAACTGGTAACTGTCACTTTTTCCCCATTATGTAGATAGGGGCAAAATTGTTTGGTGAATTGGAATGCGCGGGGTTAAAATTTCGCCTCACAACATAGCCTATGATGATCCTGGGGTCCAGACGTGGGACTGTGCAAAATTTTGTCTCTATAGCTGACAGGTGTCGATTTTGATCCAACTCTTTTCCATTCACTTTTTCCCCATTATGTAGATAGGGGCAAAATTTTTTGCTGAACTGGAACGCGCAGGGTTAAAATTTCGGCTCACAACATAGCCTATGACGCTCCCGGGGTCAAGACGTGTGACTGTGCAAATTTTTGTAGCTGTAGCTGGCAGCTGTCGATTTTCCTCCCACAAGTTTCCTTTCCCTTTTTCCCCATTATGTAGATAGGGGCAAAATTGTTTGGGGAACTGGAACGCGCGGGGTTAAAATTTCGCCTCACAATATAACCTATGACACTCTCAGGGTCCAGACGTGTGACTGTGCAAAATTTTGTCTCTATAGCTGACAGCTGTCGATTTTCCTCCAATATTTTTCCATTCACTTTTTCCCCATTATGTAGAAAAGGCCAAAATTGTTTGGTGAACTGGAATGCGCAGGGTTAAAATTTCGCCTCACAACATAGCCTATGACGCTCCCGGGGTCGAGTCGTGTGACTGTGCAAAATGTTGTGGCTGTAGTTGCGACGGTGTAGATGCCAATCACACACACATACACACACACATACATACACACATTCAGCTTTATATATTATAATATATATATATATCTACTCTATAATTGCCGTAGGCATTTTCATGTCGGCCCCCGACGTGCCGTGGCTATGTCACACTCTGTGACGTCATCACGCCGAAGCATTGGCCGCGAAGCGGCCATTGCGAGCCGTCGCAATGCCCGCGAAGCGGGCATTGCGACCCCTCGCCGTTGTCATCCCGCTCCGGAGCAGCTGCTCCGGAGCCTGTGCCTCTGTGCCCCTGTGCCTCAGTGCCCCTGTGCCCCTGTGATCCCGCTCCGAAGCAGCTGCTGTCAGCACATGCTGACACAGCTGCTCCGGAGCCTGTGCCCCTGTCATCCCGCTCCGGAGCAGCTGCTCCGGAGCCTGTGCCCCTGTGCCTCAGTGCCCCTGTGCCCCTGTGATCCCGCTCCGAAGCAGCTGCTGTCAGCACATGCTGACACAGCTGCTCCGGAGCCTGTGCCCCTGTGATCCCGCTCCGGAGCAGCTGCTGTCAGCACATGCTGACACAGTGCTCCGGAGTCTGTGCCCCTGTGCCCCAGTGCCTCTGTGCCCCAGTGCCCCTGTGCCCCAGTGCCTTTGTGCCCCTTTGCCTCTGTGCCCCTGTGGATTACCGCAACCGCGCCGCATATGTGCCGCACCTGCCGCAAGTCCCCCTATACTTTCTATGGGGATTACCGCAATCGCGCCGCAAGTGTAATGCGGTTACACTTGCGGCGCGGTTGCGGTAATCTCCATAGAACGTATAGGAGGACTTGCGGCAGGTGCGGCAAGTGCGGTTTTGCACTTGCGGCATGTTTGCCCGCGAAAAATCCCGTGGCAGACTACGCTGTTGCTGGGTGGCAACACATTTTGCCTACCAATCACTATACTCCCCTTTGCCTACCAATCACTATACTCCACCTGACGCAATTTTATAGTGTTTACTTTAACTTTTCCTCACAAATTATTCCTGCCTTGGTGATCCTGTGGACGGACGTCGGAAAACCAGTGCTGGAACCTCATCCCTACAAGACATCTTTTTGGCCAATATAATCTATTAATAATTATTATTAATTATTAATATTATTATTAGTGTTAATATTAATTATTATTATTAATCGATTATGGCTTGGTGATCCTGTGGGACGGACGTCAGAAAACCAGGGCTGGAACCTCATCTCTACAAGATCAGCTAAGATATCTTTTTTAACTAATATAATTGATTATTCATTACGATTATTTATTAATATTATTATTTTTAGTTTTAATATTAATTATTATTATTTATATATTATTATTATATTTATATATTCATAATTATATGTCTTTTTGGATCAATATAATTGATTATTCATTATGATTATTAATTAATATTATTATTATTAGTGTTAGTATTAATTATTAGTATTAATCCATTATTAATATTATTATATTGATATATTCATAATTTATATATATATAGACAAAAGCTACTTGGTAGCTGAAACGTCGCGGGTCGCCCTGTAGGCCGATTAAAGGCTATTGAAGATTGGTTGGAGTGCTGCTGTCATTTTTTTCGCATATAATTACAAGGAGTGGCTTGTTGGACAGATTTGCACCCGGATTTGGTGCTGCTCAAGAGAGAGAGAGATATATATATATATATAGAGAGAGAGAGGTCATATTATATATATGTATATGATTAGTATATATATATATTGTATATCAATCTATATATATCAGCTAAGATATCTTTTTGGCTCAATATAATCGATTAGTTATTGGCTCATATAATCGATTATTTATTGATATATTCATAATTAGATATAAATATATTGATATAGATATATAGAGATAGATTAATATATATATATATATATATATATATATATACATGTCATATTATATATATGTATATGATTACTATATATATATATATATATATATATATAGTATATTAATCTCTCTCTATTATTTATTTTGTTTTTTTATTTACTATTTTTATTATTATTAAATTGATTTATTATTTTTTATTTTAAGTGAATTTATTTGTATTAGAATAATTTAATTTTATTAAAAAACCCCATCTGCGGCCCGGTTGCGGTAATCCCCATACTAAGTATAGGGGGACTTGCGGCAGGTGCGGCAAATTCGCACTTGCCGCACCTGCCGCAAGTCCCCCTATACTTTCTATGGGGATTACCGCAACCGCGCCACAACTTGCACTTGCGGCGCGGTTGCGGTAATCCTTATGGGTATTACCGCAACCGCGCCGCAAGTGCTCCCACTAAGCCAGCGACTCGCAATGCGGCGCGGTTGCGGTAATCTTTATGGGGATTACCGCAACCGCGCCGCAAGTGCTCGCACTTAGCCAGCGACTCGCAATGCGGCGCGATTGCGGTAATCCCTATGGGTATTACCGCAATCGCGCCGCAAGTGCTTGCACTCAGCCAGCAACTCGCAATGCGGCGCGGTTGCGGTAATGCTTATGGGATTAATCTATATATATATCTTTTTGGCACAATATAATCGATTATTTATTGATATATTCATAATTATATATATATATATATATGTATAGATAGATATATATATAGATATATAGATATATAGAGATAGATTAACATATATATATATCTATGTCATATTAAATATATGTATATGATTAGTATATATATATATTGTATATTAATCTCTCTCTCTCTCTCTCTCTCTCTCTCTCTCTCTCTCTCTCCTCTCTCTCTCTCTCTCTCTCTCTCTCTCTCTCTCTTATATATATATATATATATATATACACATTATATAGATAAATATATATATACTAGATGGCGGCCCGATTCTAAAGAATCGGGTAGTCTAGAATCCATATATAGTTTACTTACTAATAGTTAGGGGAGTGCGGTGAAATGAATTGTGTGTATACAGGTGGCTCAGTGGGTAGCAGAGTATACGGTGGCTCAGTGGTTAGCAGTGAGTGCGGTGGCTCAGTGGTTAGCAGTGAGTGCGGTGGCTCAGTGGTTAGCAGTGAGTGCGGTGGCTCAGTGGTTAGCAGTGAGTGCGGTGGCTGAGTGGTTAGCAGTGAGTGCGGTGAGATTGGTCAGCACAGTGGCGTGGGCAGAGTGGGCAGGGCAGCGCCGTGGGCAGAGTGGTCAGCGCAGCGCCGTGGGCAGAGTGGTCAGCACACACATACATACATACACACACAGACACACAGACTCCGCTATAGTTAGCACCGACCCTGCATCTTTCCCGCCGGCTGGATCCTGAGTTGACATGTCGCCGCCCGCGGACGACTGGATCCAATATGGCGTTCGGGAAGTTTGGGGAGACTTCTTGGACGGTATATTGGATCCAGTAGTTTGGGGGTGGCGACATGTCGACTCAGGATCTAGGCGGCTGATGCAGGGCCGGTGGTAAGTATAGCGAAGTGTGTGTGTGTGTGTATGTGTGCGGACAAAGTGAGGGAAGTGACTACATACACACATATATACACATAGTGTACATTGCATATGGAGGGGTGAGGAGAGCGGAGGCTGGAGGGGTGAGGAGAGCGGAGGCTGGAGGGGTGAGGAGAGGTGAGGACAGGGGAGGCTGGAGGGGTGAGGAGAGGTGAGGACAGGGGAGGCTGGAGGGGTGAGGAGAGGTGAGGACAGGGGAGGCTGGAGGGGTGAGGAGGGGTGAGGACAGGGGAGACTGGAGGGCAGAGGACAGGGGAGGCTGGTGGGCAGAGGACAGGGGAGGCTGGAGGGCAGAGGACAGGGGAGGCTGGAGGGCAGAGGACAGGGGAGGCTGGAGGGCAGAGGACAGGGGAGGCTGGAGGGCAGAAGACAGGGGAGGCTGGAGGGCAGAAGACAGGGGAGGCTGGAGGGCAGAAGACAGGGGAGGCTGGAGGGCAGGGGACAGGGGAGGCTGGAGGGCAGAGGACAGGGGAGGCTGGAGGGCAGAGGACAGAGCGAAGGCTGGAGGGGAGAGCGGAGGCTGGAGGGGAGAGCAGAGACTGGAGGGGAGAGCGGAGGCTGGAGGGGAGAGCGGAGGCTGGAGGGGAGAGCGGAGGCTGGAGGGGAGAGGGAGGCTGGAGGGGAGAGCGGAGGCTGGAGGGGAGAGGCTGGAGGGGAGAGGCTGGAGGGGAGAGGCTGGAGGGGGGAGAGGGAGGCGGAAGGGGAGAGGCTGGAGGGGAGGGGAGAGGCTGGAGGGGAGAGGCTGGAGGGGGGAGGGGAGGCGGAAGGGGAGAGGCTGGAGGGGAGGGGAGAGGTGGAGGGGAGAGCAGAGGCTGGAGGGGAGATGGCTGGAGGGGAGAGCAGAGGCTGGAGGGTAGAGCGGAGGCTGGAGGGCAGAGGAGAGGGAAGGCTGGAGGGCAGAGGACAGGGAGGCTGGAGAGCAGAGGACAGGGGAGGCTGGAGAGCAGAGGACAGGGGAGGCTGGAGAGCAGAGGACAGGGGAGGCTGGAGGGCAGATGACAGGGGAGGCTGGAGGGCAGAGGACAGGGGAGGGCGGAGGGCAGAGCGGAGGCTGGAGGGGAGAGCGGAGGCTGGAGGGGAGAGCGGAGGCTGGAGGGGAGAGCAGAGGCTGGAGGGGAGAGCGGAGGCTGGAGGGGAAGCGGAGGCTGGAGGGGAGAGCGGAGGCTGGAGGGGAGAGCGGAGGCTGGAGGGAGAGAGCGGAGGCTGGAGGGGAGAGGCTGGAGGGGAGAGGCTGGAGGGGAGAGGCTGGAGGGGAGAGGCTGGAGGGGAGAGGCTGGAGGGGAGAGGCTGGAGGGGAGAGGCTGGAGGGGAGAGGCTGGAGGGGGAGGAGGAGAGGGCTGGAGGGGAGAGGCTGGAGGGGGGAGGGGAGGCGGAAGGGGAGAGGCTGGAGGGGAGAGCGGAGGCTGGAGGGGAGAGGGGAGGCTGGAGGGGAGAGGGGAGGCTGGAGGGGAGAGCGGAGGCTGGAGGGCAGAGGCTGGAGGGGAGAGCGGAGGCTGGAGGGCAGAGGCTGGAGGGGAGGGCAGAGGCTGGAGGGGAGAGCGGGAGGCTGGAGGGCAGAGGCTGGAGGGGAGAGCGGAGGCTGGAGGGCAGAAGCGGAGGCTGGAGGGGAGAGCGGAGGCTGGAGGGGAGAGCGGAGGCTGGAGGGGAGAGCGGAGGTGGTGGAGTGGGGGGAGAGGGGGAGGGGAGAGCGGAGGCGGGAGTGGAGAGGCGGGAGGGGAGAGCGGAGGCGGGAGGGGAGAGGCTGGAGGGGAGAGCAGAGGCTGGAGGGAGAGAGGCTGGAGGGGAGAGGCTGGAGGGGAGAGCAGAGGCTGGATGGTAGAGCAGAGAGGCTGGAGGGCAGAGGAGGAGGGGAGGCTGGAGAGGAGCGAGAGGGAGAGAGGGAGGCTGGAGGGCAGAGGAGAGGGGAGGCTGGAGGGCAGAGGAGAGGGGAGGCTGGAGGGCAGAGGAGAGGAGGAGAGGCTGGAGGGCAGAGGAGGAGAGGTGGGAGGGCTGGAGGCAGAGGAAGGGAGGGGAGGCGGAGGGAGCAGAGGACAGGGGAGGCTGGAGAGCAGAGGACAGGGGAGGGTGGAGAGCAGAGGAGGAGGTGGAGAGCAGGGATAGGAGGGTGGAGGCAGAGGACAGGGGAGGGTGGAGAGCAGCGGCAGGGGAGGTGGAGGGCAGATGCAGGGGAGAGGCTGGAGGGCGAGGGACAGGGGAGGCGGGACGGCAGAGGGGAGGCGGAGGGGCAGAGGGGAGGCTGGAGGGGAGAGCGGAGGCTGGAGGGGAGAGCGGAGGCTGGAGGGGAGAGCGGAGGCTGGAGGGGAGAGCGGGAGGCTGGAGGGGAGGCGGAGGCTGGAGGGAGGCGGAGGCTGGAGGGGAGGGAGCGGAGGCTGGAGGGAAGAGCAGAGGCGGAGGGGAGGCGGGAGGGGAGAGCGGAGGGGGAGGGGAGAGCGGAGGCTGGAGGGGAGAGCGGAGGCTGGAGGGAGAGCGGAGGCTGGAGGGGAGAGCGGAGGCTGGAGGGGAGAGCGGAGGCTGGAGGGGAGAGCGGAGGCTGGAGGGGAGAGCGGAGGCTGGAGGAGAGAGCGGAGCGGAGGGAGAGCTGAGGCTGGAGGGGAGAGCGGAGGCTGGAGGGGAGAGCGGAGGCTGGAGGGGAGACGGAGGCTGGAGGGGAGAACGGAGGCTGGAGGGAGAGCGGAGCGGAGGGGAGAGCGGAGGCTGGAGGGGAGAGCGGTGGCTGGAGGGGAGAGCGGTGGCTGGAGGGGAGAGCGGTGGCTGGAGGGGAGAGCGGAGGCTGGAGGGGAGGGCGGAGGCTGGAGGGGAGAGCGAGGGGAGAGCGGAGGCGGGAGGGGAGAGCGGAGGCTGGAGGGGAGAGCGGTGGCTGGAGGGGAGAGCGGTGGCTGGAGGGGGAGCGGTGGCTGGAGGGGAGAGCGGAGGCTGGAGGGGAGAGCGGAGGCTGGAGGGGAGAGCGGAGGCTGGAGGGGAGAGCAGGAGGCTGGAGGGGAGAGCAGAGGCTGGAGGGGAGAGCAGAGGCTGGAGGGGAGAGGGGAGGCTGGAGGGGAGAGGGAGGCTGGAGGGGAGGGGAGGCCGGAGGGGAGAGCGGAGGCTGGAGGGGAGAGCGGAGGCTGGAGGGCGGAGGCTGGAGGGGAGAGCGGAGGCTGGAGGGGAGAGCGGAGGCTGGAGGGGAGAGCGGAGGCTGGAGGGAGAGCGAGGCTGGAGGGGAGAGCGGAGGCTGGAGGGCGGAGGCTTGAGGGGAGAGCGAGGCGGGAGGGGAGAGCGGAGGCGGGAGGGGGAGAGCGGAGGCGGGAGGGGAGAGCGGAGGCGGGAGGGGAGAGGCTGCAGGGCAGGGAAGGGTGGAGAGGCTGCAGGGCAGGGAAGGGTGGAGAGGCTGGGGAGGCAGGAGAGGCTGGAGGGGAGAACGGAGGCTGGAGGGGAGAACGGAGGCTGGAGGGGAGAACGGAGGCTGGAGGGGAGAACGGAGGCTGGAGGGGAGAACGGAGGCTGGAGGGGAGAACGGAGGCGGGAGGGGAGAACGGAGGCGGGAGGGGAGAGCGGAGGCGGGAGGGGAGAGCGGAGGCGGGAGGGGATAGCGGTGGCTGGAGGGGAGAGGCTGGAGGGGAGAGCGGAGGCTGGAGGGGAGAGCGGAGGCTAGAGGGGAGAGCGGAGGCTGGAGGGGAGAGCGGAGGCTGGAGGGGAGAGCGGAGGCTGGAGGGCGGAGGCTTGAGGGGAGAGCGGAGGCTGGAGGGGAGAGCGGAGGCGGGAGGGGAGAGCGGAGGCGGGAGGGGAGAGGCTGCAGGGCAGGGAAGGGTGGAGAGGCTGGGGAGGCTGGAGGGCAGGGGAGGCTGGAGGGCAGGGGAGGCTGGAGAGCAGGGGAGGCTGGAGGGCAGGGGAGGCTGGAGGGGAAGGGAGGCTGGAGGGGAGGCTGAAGAGGCAGGAGGGCAGGGGAGGCTGGAGGGCATGGGAGGCTGGAGGGCATGGGAGGCTGGAGGGCATGGGAGGCTGGAGGGCATGGGAGGCTGGAGGGCATGGGAGGCTGGAGGGCATGGGAGGCTGGAGGGCAGAGGCGTAGGTGGGTGGGTGCAGACTCACCGCGGGCCGGCCGGCGTGCGGCTGGTGTAGGAGGAGAGGAGGGGCGGGCAGAAGTGCAGGACAGGAAGTCCCGTCCTCCCTCCTCTCCGGGCGCGCGGCGGGCGGCTGGCAGCACGGGGTCCCCCAGGGGGTGGTTGCAATGGGCCCCTCATGGCTTGGGGCACGGGGCGCTCGGCCCCCCTGCCCCCCGCTAGGTACGGTGGTGGGTGGAGGGGAGAGGCTGAAGGGCGGACGGAAGTTCCGAGAGCGGAACGTTGCTCCGCCGCTCCTTGTAGCCGGGGGACCGCGCAGTGGTGACACATCAGGAGCATGGGTGGAGACCATCACGGAAGTAATATTCCGGAAGTGGCCTTCGGCTTTTATTATATAGGATATATATATATATATATAATATATATATATATATATATATATATATATATATATATATATATATATATATATATATATAGAGAGAGAGATGTCATATTATATATATGTATATGATTAGTATATATATATATATATATTGTATATTAATATATATATATATATATATATACACACATTGTAATATATAATATACATAATTTATTTAACTTAATAATATATATAATATATTTTTATGATATTATTTATATATAAAAATATTTTGCATATATTGGTATTAAATAAATTATTGATCTATATGTTACACAATTATATAAATCTTTTTCAGGCTTATATTAACTTTTTGTCTGAAATTATGTCAGTGCCTGAATATTAAATCTATATTATCTATTTATAATTCTTTTAACATCATTTGACATCTATATGTAAATAATGCTCCTTACTTCATTAACTTCTTTGGTGACTTTTTTTTATCTTAATTTTTTTCTTGCCACCACTTGCCCAACCCCTGTCACTATACACCCCCATATGTCCTCACCCCCCCTCCATATGTCTGCACACCCCCGCTAATTCGCGGCTGATGCAGTGAAAAAAACGCATCTGCCACGTTTGCTGCATAAGCGCTACACTTGCGGTGCAGTTGCGGTAATCCCCATACAAAGTATAGCGGGACTTGCGGCAGTTGCGGCAAGTGCAGTTTTGCACTTGCGCCAAGTGTGGCTGCGAAAAAAACACGTTGGTTTTTGCCTAACAATCATTATAACCCCCCCCCCGCCATTTTAGTGATTAATAATATGTTTAATCCGCCATTTTATAGTGTTTCCTTTAACTTTTCCTCACAAATCATTCCTGCCTTGGTGATCCTGTGGAAGGACGTCGGAAAACCTGTGCTGGAACCTCATCCCTACAATATCAGCTAAAGATATCTTTTTGGGCCAATATAATCGATTATTTATTTATATATTCATAATTAATTTTATATATATATATATATATATATATATATATATATAGATATATAGATTAATATATATATAGATATATATGTCATATTATGTATATGATTAGTATATATATATATTGTATATTAATCTATATATATAATATATATATATATATATATATATACACATTGTAATAAATTGTAATATATAATATACATTATTTATTTAAGTTAATAATATATATAATATATTTTTATTATATATTTTTATGATATAATTTATATATAAAAATATATTGTATATAATAAAAATTATCAATATAAATATTACTACTTTGACTATATTGCTATGCAAAATGTATATTGATTGCTTCCTTAAATAATATACTGTAGCTATTATTGCATACATTTTCCTGTACTGTGCTCAATATGAGCTCTGAGAAACAAAGAAGCTCTGTTAGAGCTAAGAATGCTGCACGCCAGCGCAAGAAGCGTGCGCAGGAAGATCTGGAAACAAGACGTCTCCGTTTGCTTAAGCTCACGCAAAAGACGCAAAAAACAACAGGTGAAGGTGCAAGGAGAACCATTTACCTCTGATATGGCGTCCATATCTGGGTGTCCAACACTTTCTGAAACTCAACTGCCTACTACATCTGGCCGTAAACAACAAAAGGTGAAGGTGCAAGGAGAACCATCTACGTCTGACATGGCGTCCATATCTGTGTCTCCAACACTTTCTGAAACTCAACTGCCTACAACATCTGGCCGTAAACAACAACAGGTGAAGGTGCAAGGAGAACCATCTACCTCTGATATGGCGTCCATATCTGTGTCTCCAACACTTTCTGAAACTGAACTGCCTACAACATCTGGCACGGGTAAAGTGAAGGGCAAATGTTCTTCTAAAAAAAGAACACACAAGATTGCTTCTGCCTTGACAAAACATCAATTGGCTAAAGTCAAACGTTTACAAATTATGTCACCTACCTCAAAACAACGCCATTTGGCTCATTTGGCTGCCTTACAGCGTCAACTACGCCAAAAAAAAATCCTCTGTAAGAAGTCTCCAGTCACTACTTCTTTTCTTGAATGTGTTGACAGTTCTACACAGCCACGCCTTATTTATGTAGGCATCTACAAAAAAGGTCATCGGTTGCTCACTTCACCTACGTCATCAATCCCTATTGGCTTTACTAATGACGATACCGGTATTTTAGAACATACCTGTGGGCCCATGAATGTGTTATGTGAACATTGTGAAGCACAACATTTTGAGGCTGAAAGGCCATCTGATGGACAGTTCTCCCTTTGTTGTCACAAGGGCAAAGTTAAGGTACCATTACCTCAGTACCCTGAGCTCTTCACTACTTTACTGAAAGGAGACAGCCCATATAGTAAAAATCTCATGGAGAATATCAGGAGCATTAATAGTTCCTTTGCATTTGCTTCGATGGGTGCAAGTGTTTCTCAACCACCTGGACACGGTCCTTATTGTTTCCGGATTCACGGCCAAATTTACCATAGAACTGGAACTCTCCACCCCGCTGAAGGTCAAGTTCCAGCATATGCACAGCTCTATATTTTGGATAGTGCTACTGCTAATGAACAACGCCTACAGTCTCCAGAAAATCTCAAGTGTAATCCAGCCTTGATGAGAATTATTGCTGAGCAATTGGAAGGTATTAATCCCTTTGTTTCAGCTTACAAAATGTTACGGCAAGTGGAGGAAGAGGAAGAACAGAAAGCATTGGAACATGGCACAAAAATGCCTAATATCATCATGGCAATTAAACAAGACAGAGAGCAAGACCCAAGACGGTATAACAACCCTACTGTCCATGAAGTTGCAGTCATCTTTGAAAATGCTGATGGAGAGCCACCATTTAATAGAGACATTTTAATACATCTAAAACCAGACATAAATAATCCGTTGGCCCCCAAAACACAGCAAATAAGTATTTTACACAGTAATTTGGATGCATTACTGTATCCATTGTTTTTCCCTCATGGAGAGCAAGGGTGGCATGAATCACTCATGCACCAAGGCCAAAATGTTCGCAGGGTGACACAGCTGCAGTATTACTGTTATTTGCTGTCAGTACGGAAAGAATTCAATCCCGTCCTTTATGGTGGTAAACTGACACAGCAATACTTGGTGGATGCCTATGTAAAGATCGAGGCCAATCGTTTAAATTTTATACGACAACACCAGAAGGATTTGAAGGTGGAGGATTATTGTCTCCTTCAAGAACATTTGCTGAGAAAATCCGTAGAAAAAGGAATCCCCATTGGCAAAACCGTAATTTTACCATCTTCCTTTGAGGGAAGTCCCCGAAACATGCAGCAGAGGTATCAAGATGCCATGGCGATTGTAACTAAATTTGGAAGACCAGATCTTTTTATAACGATGACCTGTAATCCAAAATGGAGTGAAATTGCAACCAATTTACAGCCATGGCAGCGTGCTGAACATCGCCCGGATTTAGTGGCCCGTGTATTCAGGATTAAACTTGAAGCCCTTTTGAAAGATATTAATTCTGGATTATTTGGTAAGGTTTGTGCTATGGTTCATGTGATAGAATTTCAAAAGCGAGGCCTACCACATGCTCACATTCTAATTATTCTGGATGCCAACTCAAAACTAAGAACTGAGGTGGAAGTGGACAATACTGTTTGGGCTGAAATTCCTGATCCATTACATTACCCTCTGCTCCATCAAATTGTCATGCAACACATGATCCATGGCCCCTGTGGACAACACAATCCCAATTCTCCATGTATGGAGAATGGAAAGTGTAAAAAAGCTTTTCCCAAACAGTTTCAAACCAAAACTGTTATACCTGAAGATGCATATCCAAGTTATCAAAGAAACGAAGGACCTTCTTTTCAACACCATTCCAAGATGATTGATAATTCTTGGGTGGTTCCATATAACCCTTTCCTTCTATTAAAATATAAGTGCCATATCAATGTGGAAATATGTGCTTCCATTCAGAGCGTAAAATACCTCTTTAAATATGTGTACAAAGGTCATGACAAAGCCAATGTGGAAATTTGTGAAACCAACATCAGACACGATGAAACTCATAAATTCATGGATTCCAGATATGTCAGTGCACCAGAGGCAGCTTGGCGAATCTTTGCTTTCCCAATGCATAGACAATCTCACAGCATTATTTGTCTTGCAGTACATCTGCCTCATTCACAATCACTTTTTTTTCACGAGGGTGATTCTGCGGACAACATCAGTTATTCAATGGACAGACAATCAACACTCATGGCCTACTTTACCCTCAATGAGAATGATCCCAATGCTCGGGGAGTACTTATATCGTCAAATTCCTGAGCATTATGTTTGGAAAGAAGGTGCATGGGAAGTTAGAAGGAGAGGAGGTGCTTCAGTCATTGGTAGACTCTACACTGTTAGTATTCAAGAACAAGAAACGTTATTTTTTAAGGCTGTTGTTACTCCATGTTAAAGGAGCTACAAGTTTTGATAACCTTAAGACTGTTAAGGAAGTCACATACCCAACGTTTAAAGAGGCGGCATTAGCCCTTGGATTGCTCTTCGATGACAGTGTTTGGAGAAAAACTTTATTGGATGCCTGTGTTCTCAATATGCCTGCACAGCTCCGTGACATGTTTGCATATATATGTGTCTTTGGTCCTCCTAATCATCCCCTGGAGTTGTGGCAAGAATTTAAACAACACTTCGTTCAAGATTACTGCCATGCCTACCACCCCGACACTGATGATTGTGAGCATTGTGAAGGCTATGCCATGACTGATGTTGAACATGTTTTAAAATTTCATGCTAAACATTTTATTGATTTTAATCTGCCACGCCCAAAAAGAAAACCACACATTCGTCCTCAATACAACAAAGAAGAAGAGTTAGTAAGAGCACATGAAATGAAAGCCACCTTAAATGATCAACAACGTTTGGCCTATAATGCAATCCATAAAGCTTTAGAGGATACAAGTGATAAGCCAAAGTGCTTTTTCCTTGACGGTCCCGGTGGAAGTGGGAAAACATATCTCTATCATCTATTGATTCATGAACTGAGAGGAGAAGGAGAAGTTGTCTCACCTGCAGCCAGTACAGGGATTGCTGCTAATCTATTGCAAGGAGGAAGAACTATCCATTCACTGTATGGCATACCAATACCAATTAATGAGACATCCGTTTCAAGAATCAAAAATGATACTGATGCGGCCCAACATTTGAAGACTACCAAACTCTTCATCATCGATGAGTCTACTATGTTGTCAAAATACGCTTTGCATGTAATTGATCAATTATTACGGGATGTCATGACAACTAATGTCTCCAAGAAAAATAAATTACCCTTTGGAGGGAAAGTCATTGTTCTGGGAGGAGACTTTCGGCAGTGTCTTCCTATCATCTCTCATGGAACAAGGACAGACATCGTAGAGAGCTGCATTAAATATTCACGACAATGGCAGCTTTTCAATCAATTGCCGCTCATTAACAACATGCGCTCCATTGATTCGGAATATAGCAATTGGTTAATTCAATTGGGAAATGGAGAATTGTCCAATGATTACAACCTTGGTGATGATGTCATTGAGATCCCGCAAGACATGATCTGCACTGGCTCTTTAATCTTGGACATATTTGGTGAAAACATTGTCATTGATGTGAATAATGACGAAAGTATTCAGAATGCTGCATCACATGCCATTCTTTGTCCCAAAAATGACGCTGTGGATTTGATCAATTCAAAAGTGATGGATTGTATTCCTGGAGAATACATGGAATATATGAGCCATGATTCCATTGATCCAGATGAGACGGAAAATCCCGAACAATATCCCGTGGAATTTCTAAATTCTCTAACACCAACAGGAATGCCTTCTCATCTCCTGAAATTAAAAGATGGTACAATTATAATGCTTTTGCGTAATTTTAACAGCAGAAAAGGACTTTGCAACGGGACTCGGATGATTATTATTGCTTTGTTTGACAACTTGATACAAGCAAAAGTAATTTCTGGCTCGGATGAAGGAAATGTAGTCTTCATTCCAAGAATTGATCTCTGTCCATCAGAGACTGGATTGCCTTTCAAACTAAGACGTCGACAATTTCCCGTGAAGCCTGCCTTTGCCATGACCATAAATAAATCCCAAGGACAAACTTTGGAGAAAGTGGGGATTTATTTGCCAGAACCTGTTTTTGGTCATGGACAATTATATGTGGCTTTCTCACGTGTGAAGAGACGATGCAATGTGAAGGTGAAAGTGGTGGATTCATGCATTCAAGGCAAATTGGTGCCTAACTGTGAGAAAGTCTTCACCAAAAATATTGTCTATCGGAATATTTTGGGATGAACTTTTGCATATTTTATATTTTTACCTTTTCTATTTAAAAAAAAAAAAAAAAAAAAAAAAAAAAATTAGTTTAGTCTTTTCAATTTCAGTTTTTTATGTGCATAGTTTATACAATGTTTGTGGAAAAACACATTTCAGATTTCAATGGAGATGTGTATCATTCTGATTTTCTAACAGGGTGATAGAAACCACTATTTAAAGCTCCAGTGCTTTACGTGCTGAGAGATTTGATTCTTATTCTTTAAAGGGAGAGGTTTTTGTGAACAGCTTAGAGACGGGTGGGACGGCTGTTCACACACATCTCATTAGCAAGGTGTGTTCCACATGTTTAGATAGATAGGGACAAACATAAATTATTAATTAGATTCTACCACGACATTTTTCTTAGATTTTTTCACTTTGTTGAGGAATATACTAAATGATAATAATTGTTCATGAATCACTTATCAAGAACATACTTGCTGTAATTTTCATAATTGCATATATGTAATTTGTACTTAACTTGCAGTTTGTGCAGACAACATAGTTGCGGCAGTGTCATCCACATCAACTGCAGTCACCTGTGGTTAGTTAGTGGATGCATCTTATGCACCTGCTGAAGCTATGTTAACTCCATTTACTGTAGGTTAACTACAAGTTTCTTTGTTATTGTATGGATATTGCTGCAAGTCTGTAGTTGGTAACTCCTTCTGTATCAATTTACAAAATTTTATTATTTACATCACAATCCTCAAAAAATCTAAGAAAAATCCAGCTATTAAAAATATCTAAATTATATCAATTCGGATTTAGTTAGAGTAGGTCCCACCAGGCGTAAGGGCATCTTGACGCGATTGGTGGGCTGACACAAAGTGGCTGATACATATATTAGTACTGTTAATTCATCAATTCAAAAAATTGACATATTAAGAAGTATTGCTACTTTGTGTTCTAAGACCCTTACAACATAATAGTTCAATTTTCCTTAAATGATATCAACCATACTAATATATGTAGTTGGTGTAAAGATGTCATTGGAATAATTGGATTATTATTTGAAAATATAAAAAAAAATTTAAAAATATTCTAGACACCCGATGCATTTGCATCGGGCTCACAGCTAGTATATATATATATATATATATATATATACACACACACACGAACTCTTTTGCATCCGATTGTGGAAATTATTATTACTCCAAGATCTAATGATTAAAGTTAAAGGGAACCAACCACCCAAATGACCCCCCCGGACTATTAATATGCGCTCAGCTGTGGAAGTCAGAGCGTGTGCTCGCGACCCGGCTGTAGCTGATGACGTGTGCACGGGCATGACATCCCGTGCACCAGCCTGGGACGCTGAAAAAAGGGCTGGCCGTTACTGCTGTGACCAGGACAGGATGATGACTGGCAGCAGAATCTCGGCTTTAGAAGGAGCTAAGTAACGCCCATCCGTCCTTTCATTATAAACTTTCAAAAGCTATATCTTAACTTATAAAAAACAGTTTTTTTAGCAAAAAGCTTGCAGCACATGTATGTGCTGGGTGTACGGAACCATATTAATAGTCCGGGGGGGGTCATTTGGGGTGGTTGGTTCCCTTTAAGCTTAAAATTAACTTTGTTTGTAGGAAAACCCCTTTAACCCCTTCACAACCAAGGATGTAATGGTGCACCTTTAGCCCTCCCACCCTTTGATGAGAGCTCACGCCTGAGCTCGTATCATCCCCCATACTTCAGCTGATCTGATCAGCTGACATGTGTAGCTAACAGTACAGATTGGATCAGCGATCTGATTGGCACCTTTTATCCTTTGGATTGCGCTTTCAATCACTGACAGTTCTCTATTCTCTAAGGGGTGGGTACTGCCGGACGCACACACTAAGGCTGCGTTCACACATTGCGTATTTTGCCGCGTTTTTTTACGAGCGCTTTTCAAAATACGCAATGTGCCTTTTGTCTGCCAGCAAAGTGAATGGGAAATTCACTTTGCAGTGCAGACATTGCGTAAAAATACGCAGTGCGTTTTCCGGGAGAAAACGCAGCTCCGTAAACAATTGACATATCAATTGTTTTACGCAGCTACTTCTGCGTATTCTCCCAGAGGGGAGGAAGAATCCTGCTTCCTCCTCCCCTCTGTGACAGCTGTGGCCCATTAGATTTCAGTGTATTAATATACACTGTGAAATCTAAATTAAACAGAGGCAAATGTATGTAAAATAAAAAAGAATCAATACTTCACCTCTCCGACGCCTTCTGCCGCTGTGCGATCCCTGGTTCCAAGTGAGATCTCTTCTGACAGGACCTGTGGTGATGTCAGAGGGGCGTTCCCGGGCACTTGCGGTCATGTGATACATATCACATGACCGCGAACAGCCAATCAGCGCTGGGAACGCCCCGGGAACGCCCCCCCCCCTCTGACGTCACCACAGGTCTTATCAGTACACCTCTCACTTAGAACCGGAGTGCGGGAGAAGGCACCGGACAGTGGGAGAAGGCACCGGAGAGGTGATGTATTCATTCTTTTTTTATTTTACATACATTTGCCTTTGTTTAATTTAGATTTCACAGTGTATATTAATACTCTGTGAAATCTAATGGGGCTGTCACAGAGGGGAGGAGGAAGCAGGATTCTTCCTCCCTCTGTGACATCACTGCGCTTTCTGGAGTAAAGAAAGCGCAGTGTGTGAAAGCCCCTGCGTATTTTGTTGCGCTTTTTTGCGCGGCTGAAAAACGCGGCAAAATGCGCGCACAAAAAAGCGCAGCAAAATACGCAAATGTGTGAACGTAGCCTTAAACTACAAATAATTGTTATATAACACAGAAGAATCCTGAACTTCAAATTACATTAACCTTAACCACTTCATAACCAATGATGACATATACATCCTTGGTCAAGGTCCCTTTTTTTGATGCGAGATCAGCGAAGGAGCTAACATCATCCCCCACACATCAGCAAATCTTATCAGCTGACATGTGTAGTTAACCGCAACATCGGATCAGCGATCCAATTGCACTGTCAATCACTAATCAAGCGATCCAAAGTACCGCATCAGGGATCACGCTGTTTCCCGCCAGCTTTGGTGGCCACATGATGCGATTACTGAGCCTCAATACGCTATCATGACAGCATGAGGTCAGCTGATAACCCCAGAAGATGTCATGAATCAGGTCCTGCCAGCGTTGCCCTAGTGACATCGCCAGCAGAAAGTGATCATTTGTGCTATACAGAGAGACGCTGAGGCATGTCTTTGCATAACACAAGCGATCAGACTGTGCAGTGTTGAGGGCCATGTACAGTTAGGGCCAGAAATATTTGGACAGTGACACAAGTTTTGTTATTTTAGCTGTTTACAAAAACATGTTCAGAAATGCAATTATATATATAATATGGGCTGAAAGTGCACATTCCCAGCTGCAATATGAGAGTTTCCACATCCAAATCGGAGAAAGGGTTTAGGAATTATAGCTCTGTAATGCATAGCCTCCTCTTTTTCAAGGGACCAAAAGTAATTGGACAATGGACTCTAAGGGCTGCAATTAACTCTGAAGGCGTCTCCCTCGTTAACCTGTAATCAATGAAGTAGTTAAAAGGTCAGGGGTGGATTCCAGGTGTGTGGTTTTGCATTTGGAAGCTGTTGCTGTGACCAGACAAAATGCGGTCAAAGAAACTCTCAATTGAGATGAAGCAGAACATCCTGAGGCTGAAAAAAAAAAAAAAATCCATCAGAGAGATAGCAGACATGCTTGGAGTAGCAAAATCAACAGTTGGGTACATTCTGAGAAAAAAGGAATTGACTGGTGAGCTTGGGAACTCTAAAAGGCCTGGGCGTCCACGGATGACAACAGTGGTGGATGATCGCCGCATACTTTATTTGGTGAAGAAGAACCCGTTCACAACATCAACTGAAGTCCAGAACACTCTCAGTGAAGTAGGTGTATCTGTCTCTAAGTCAACAGTAAAGAAAAGACTCCATGACAGTAAATACAAAGGGTTCACATCTAGATGCAAACCATTCATCAATTCCACAAATAGACAGGCCAGAGTTAAATTTGCTGAAAAACACCTCAAGAAGCCAGCTCAGTTCTGGAAAAGTATTCTATGGACAGATGAGACAAAGATCAACCTGTACCAGAATGATGGGAAGAAAAAAGTTTGGAGAAGAAAGGGAACGGCACATGATCCAAGGCACACCATATATCCTCTGTAAAACATGGCGGAGGCAACGTGATGGCATGGGCATGCATGGCTTTCAATGGCACTGGGTCACTTGTGTTTATTGATGACATAACAGCAGACAAGAGTAGCCGGATGAATTCTGAAGTGTACCGGGATATACTTTCAGCCCAGATTCAGCCAAATGCTGCAAAGTTGATTGGACGGCGCTTCATAGTACAGATGGACAATGACCCCAAGCATACAGCCAAAGCTACCCAGGAGTTCATGAGTGCAAAAAAGTGGAACATTCTGCAATGGCCAAGTCAATCACCAGATCTTAACCCAATTGAGCATGCATTTCACTTGCTCAAATCCAGACTTAAGACGGAAAGACCCACAAACAAGCAAGACCTGAAGGCTGTGGCTGTAAAGGCCTGGCAAAGCATTAAGAAGGAGGAAACCCAGCGTTTGGTGATGTCCATGGGTTCCAGACTTAAGGCAGTGATTGCCTCCAAAGGATTCGCAACAAAATGTTGAAAATAAAAATATTTTGTTTGGGTTATGTTTATTTGTCCAATTACTTTTGACCTCCTAAAATGTGGAGTGTTTGTAAAGAAATGTGTACAATTCCTACATTTTCTATCAGATATTTTTGTTCAACCCTTCAAATTAAACGTTACAATCTGCACTTGAATTCTGTTGTAGAGGTTTCATTTCAAATCCAATGTGGTGGCATGCAGAGCCCAACTCGCGAAAATTGTGTCACTGTCCAAATATTTATGGCCCTAACTGTATAATAAGAAAAGGTTAAAAAAAAATGCAAAAAAAAAAAAATAAAAAACCTAAGTTTAAATCACTCCACATTTCCCCCATTGAAAACAAAACTTAAAGAAAAAAAAAACAACACATTTGGTATTGCTGAATTCAGAAATGCCCAATCAAAATATAAAATAAATGAATCAGACTTCAAAAATCCAAATGTCAAATTTACGTTTTTTTGTCACTGCAATATTACAGTAAAATGCAATAACAGGTGATCAAATCAGCGCATTTACCTAAAAATGGTACGATTAGAAACATCAGCTCATGGCACAAAAATAAGCCGTCACACAGCCCCAGATTCCGAAAAATGAGAATGCTAAGGGTCACGGAAAATGGCACCAAAAGTGCAACTCTTTCTATCTGGGATCTGTTCTGGTTTCCCTGGGTCCCTCAGCCAAGGATACCCTCCTTCTCCTTTCTCCTGGTCTCTCACTCTTTCTATCTTCCTCCTTCTCCTGCTGTTCCAGACCCTCTCTCCCTCTCGCCCAAGAAGAGGGAGACTAATGTTGCTCCTAGTTCACCATTCTACTGAAAGAACAACCTCCTTTCTCCCCCTGGGGGTGACTATATACCCTCCCGGGTTCCCTCCCACTGTATGATCTAATGTGGGATGTGGGTTTAGGGTTCCACCTACCATCCTGAAATCCACTTACAGCTGGGGTGACTACACCTCTTTTATGGGTGCAGTACCCCTCTGTGGCACCTACATAGTGGGGCGCCACAGACACCCAAACACAGCCATTCACACGCAGGTCCGGACCTGCACGTTTATCACAAAGCATGTGTCTTTTGGAATGTGAACATCCGTTTGAAGGCTCAGCAACCGTGGTGTCACCCCAAAATTTTCAACACCACACCCCCAGAATGGGGAACTTCAGAAGAGGCAACCACCCCCCCCTCCACCACCTCTCCAGGGAGAACACATGGGTCTAGAACGAACCTGGGCGGAGGAAAAAATTGTGCGTCTTCTCTCCGGGTGCACCTTATGCATATTAACCGGAAGAGAGGGAAGTACAAAGGAAATGTAGCAAAACAACCAGGTGAGGGCAGCTCTTCAGATAGTATATTTGGAGTGTATACCTCTGACAGAACAGACTCAGGAATCATAAATTCAGGAGGTGGGTCCCCAGTCTGGACAATAACTCTCAGGGAACTGTGGAGGAGAGACTGAGGCATAGCTATATCCTGAAGAGTGGGAATGGTATCCCCTCTTTGTCCCGGAGGGACAGCAGCTGGAAAAGAGGGAAAAACTGAGGAAACAAACACGCCCAGGCCGCCACCCTTCACACGACCCGGCAGTGACTGCTTTTGAGACGTTTGTCTGGGTATGGATGGACAAACCCCAACAAGGTGACCCTTAAGCCCACAGTAAAAGCACGCCCTCATCCACAGCGAGTCTACGGAGAATCGACTCTGCCAGAGACGCCATCAGGGTCCCCATAAACAAGGGCCAAAAAACTCATGCACCAATCGAATAGATGGAGAGTCAATCAGTAGTGAGAAAACACAGGACTGGGGATCTCCTCATAACAGGGAGACAATGATCCCCACTCTATGTTCTTCGCTCCTCGAAGAACATGGACCGAGTCTGAAGTATACCTTGCAGGCATCCTGGAACGCCCGAAACCTATCACGCCTCCCCGAAAATCTATCATGGAGGGGAATCTTGGATTCTGGCCGGGTCTAAGCCTGGGATGAGAACAACAGACCCGCAATATATTGCAGCTGCTCCACCACCTGTTTCTGCAGATCCGTCACCCCCTATGAAAGAGTCTGCTTGAACTAGGCAGACACTGCTGCAGGATCCATAATGGATCAAAAAAAAAAAAGGTATCCATCTGGAGATAAGGTCACGCTTGGACTAAGGGGGATGTCCGGCTATCGTGCGCGAGAGTGAAACATGGACCAACAATGTCTGGCACACAACACAAAACAACAGACGGGGAGACATCGGTGCAGGTGGGGGATGACAAATACAGTGGAGGGCCCTGCTCCTAAAGAACGGAGGAGAGGTGACCTCTTGCACGCACCTGCTGCTGTGCCCTGATCTCCCTACCATTCCTATACAAGTTCTTTCAACTCGTGGCCAAGCAGGATACCTAGGCTCTCGCTGTCCCTGATGTTAGCCCTCACTACCTCACTAGGGAATGGCCGGCAGGGGTGATAGTCCCAAACACTGCAATAATACAACAAGAGGGAAGGGGAGATAGACAGGGGAACAACAAGGCAGCTTCACACCGGCTGCCTAGCTCCTTGGCAGCTGACGGTTTAGCAGTAGACAGCTCTCCAGAAAAACCTCCTTCTCCTAAGGAAGCTTGCCTAGGAATGTTTAATCTCCAGCAAAGAATGCTAAAACCATGTGATCATACACAGGGGATGGGATTAATCACAGAGTAGCCACACCTGGACAAGAACAAGCTAGATTGCTAGCAGCAGAGACCGACATTAACACCTCAACTGCCAAAGGAAAGACATACGCTTAATATGAAGTCTCAATACAGAAATAAGACAGAAGTCCAAAACCAGTCACAAGTCTCACAGGTAAGAGAGACCATCGTGACACCAGTTTTACCAATTTATTAATCCAATATATCCTCTGACGATAATCCACAACATGATGTCCTGCAAAGCAGCTGAGCTCTGCTACATTGCAGTGAGCAGTGGGACATGTTACAGTATCCGCTCACGCCAATTAGCACACTCACACGGACAGCCGGCTGTTTGACCAGTGCCATCAGAGCTGAGGCATGCTAGCTGTGTCCTTAGATGAACTCGACTTTGAAATCACCGCTCAGCTCACTCAGCCGGCTGTCAAAATGAGCATGCTACTTCCGGAGAGTGGACACTGTTACACAGGGATCTCAAATTCAAGGCCTCGAGGGCCAACAACAGTGCAGGTTTTCAGGATTTGCTTAGTATTTCAGAGGGGTTGGAATCATCCCCTGTGCAGGTGATTCAATTATAAACTATGAAATACTACTTGAAAAACTGCACAGTTGGTGGCCTTCTAGCCCTGGAATTTGAGATCCCTGCTGTAAAGTCTCCCTCCACTCTCTGCAATGTAGTAGTGCAGGATATCGTGCTGTGGTAGAAGGTATGTTTGGAGTTAATAAATGGTAAAACAGGGTTGTCTGTGTGTTTTATTTAAAATAAAGGATTTTTCTCTGTCTTGTGTTTTTTTTTTTAACTATTTACTTACCAGATTGGTAAAGTGCAGGTGTCAAGCGCCTGACATTACCAATCTAGGGCTTAATGACAGCTGTCAATGCTAGTTAACACATTTTATCACCCCAATACCACCGCACCAGGGTATTGGGAAGAACTGGGTAAAGCGCCAGGAATTGTTGTTTTTAATGAATACACCAATTTCTGGGGCGGCTGTGGACTGCTATTCTTTAGCGTGGGGGGCCCAATAACTGAAGCAGCCAGCTACAGGCTATCACCCCCAGCTGCCTGACATCGTAATTATTTTTTTAATTGTTTAAAAAAAATTAATGGGTGCCCCTGTATTTTTAATTGCCAGCCGAGTTAAAACCAGGCAGCTGGAGTGGCTGCCCACAGCTGGCTGCTTTTTTGTACTTGGAATAAAAAATATGGGGTACTCCTATGCAGGGGGACCCCTATTTTTGCACCCCTATGGCAGCAGGTTTATTGCCAATGGCAACCAATCACAGATGCCAGCTCAATGGATGGAGGTGCAACAGCCAATGACAGAGAGAGTGGTGTCTGTGATTGGCTGTTGTAGGCAGAGTCCAGTGAACAAACCGGAGGTTAATAAGCAGGACCCTGAAGTGGTGCTAAAAGAGCGTGGTCCTCATTAAGTATAATGCTGCTGATTTAATCAGTGTTTTGCTTCCTTTTACAGCCCCCTCGACCTTACAGTCAGCATTTAAAACTGTAAAGTCAGGTTCTGGCTCAAGTTCAGGTTGTCTAAAAAAAAAATGTCCAGGTTTGGAACTAAAGACTGTCCGGATCCGCCGAACCCAAACATCTGTGGATTCGCCCATCTCTAGTGGTAAGCTTTTGTGAATGGGAGAGATACATCATTAAATCAAGAACATCAAGCCTCCCCTACTTTCCTCATGCATAATATTGCAAACACAATCAGGATATAGCAATCATTTGTTCACAATATCACAAAGGATCACGGAAATAAAACAAGGGAAAAAAATGGAAAATCAAGGGGCATGGGTACAATTGTGGCCCAGTGGTGGAAACAATTTAGAAAAATCATCTGTGTATGACAATATACAAACCTTCAAGCTGAATGTATCAAAGTGCGGTATTGCATAATCTATACAGGACTAATGCACAAAAGAAAACTGACATGTTACAGTCACAATTATTGCAAATCAGGATTATTAGTAATGTTTGCAAACTTTCTGATGCTGGCAATAAACAAATTAATCCAGCAAGAACAATTTATACAGCTCAAAACAATAAAACGAACAGTTTGTACAAAATGTGCATAAAGTGCCACTTTTAATGATTACTGCAATCTCTAAAATTATTCACCCCCCCAAAATAGAATCCCTTATAAAAGTACACACTCACAAATCAGGTGAAGCACCCGTGATGCTAATAATCAAGGGCTTGATTAGTTACATACACCAGTCATGCCGGAAATAAAATGCATCAAGGAACTGGACTGCCTGAAGGATTGTTGACTGTTTGATTACTGTACATATTACAAATATGGCTAAAGATGTCCAAACCGTTAAGAGATCATTGCCTTATATAAAGAAAACGCTGCATGAATATAACAAAGGCATTATGTGATCATAAAGCTCTAGTTGAAAGCACTGTTCACAAGATCAAATTTAAAGGCAATCTGTCAGCATAATTTAAAGTGTAAATGTCATTTCATTGAAGAAAGAAAAAACTAATCCTGCACTGGTTGTTAATGATGGGTCACATAGCAGCTAAGACAATATTTTTTTATGCCATATGACTTATTTTCACACATTTTTCTGTGGTGTTTTAAAAGCTACTTTTTCTCTCTGTGTGGAAATGGCCTGAGTCAGTCAGCACTGTGTGTGAGAACAGGCTGGTAGTGAGCTGTGTGGGGAGCCAGCAGACAAGGGGTTAACAGAGATTGCTGTGTGGAGACAGAACAGTGAAGCTTGTAAAGAGTTAACATCCTGACATTGCTCCACTCTGTGCTGTAATGTGATACATTGCCTTCTCATGAGCTGTCAGAGGTGTAGGCCACGCCCCCTCTCCATTATCTCCTCACAAGTCCGTCTTCACTGTGAAGACAGCCCTGGCACAAAATGAGATTCATTATGGTGCACTGTGGACACCTTGTGGAAGGATTAGGAATGGTAACCAGCCAGAATTTTCTATTAAACCATATTATAAAGTTTATTAAAATCACTTGCTCTACATTATTATTAAATAAAAATTTAAACGGCGGTTACGCTTTAATTATTCAAATCTACTTATATAATCGGGAGTTGGGAATTCGGGCATTGTCGCCGAATCCCAGACTCCTTAGCGGCACTGCGAGTGATGACGCGCAGCGTCATCACGAGCCGCAGCCGCTCTACAGTTAAAAAAAAAAAAAAAATCCTCACCTCTCCCCGAGCCCCCGCCGTCTTCCGCCAGGCTCCCGGTGGCTCCCGCAGGCTCCCGATGCCTGCAGTGCTCTTCTACTGCAGTCCAGGACCTGTGGTGATGTCAGAGTCACGTGACACCAGCTTACTCCATGGTAACCGCGGGTCACGTGACTCTGACATCACCGCAGGTCCTGAACTGCTGTAGAAGAGCTCTGCAGACACTGGCAGCCTGGAGGAAGACGGCGGGGGCTCGGGGTGAGGTGAGCATGTTTTTTTATTTTTTTTAACCCCTGCCTTGCAGGAGCGCCACCACAGACACCTGTATACTCTGCCACCACACAGATGCCTGTATACTCTGCCACCACAGACACCTGTATACTCTGCCACCACACAGACACCTGTATACTCTGCCACCACACAGATGCCTGTATACTCTGCCACCACAGACACCTGTATACTCTGCCACCACACAGACACCCGTATACTCTGCCACCACACAGATGCCCGTATACTCTGCCACCACAGACACCTGTATACTCTGCCACCACACAGACACCTGTATACTCTGCCACCACACAGATGCCTGTATACTCTGCCACCACACAGATGCCTGTATACTCTGCCACCACAGACACCTGTATACTTTGCCACCACACAGACACCTGTATACTCTGCCACCACACAGATGCCTGTATAATCTGCCACCACAGACACCTGTATACTCTGCCACCACACAGACACCTGTATACTCTGCCACCACACAGATGTCTGTATACTCTGCCACCACAGACACCTGTATACTCTGCCACCACACAGATGCCTGTATACTCTGCCACCACAGACACCTGTATACTCTGCCACCACACAGATGCCTGTATACTCTGCCACCACAGACACCTGTATACTCTGCCACCACACAGATGCCTGTATACTCTGCCACCACAGACGCCTGTATATTCTGCCACCACACAGATTCCTGTATACTCTGCCACCACAGACACCTGTATACTCTGCCACCCCACAGACGCCTGTATACTCTGCCACCACACAGATGCCTGTATACTCTGCCACCACAGACACCTGTATACTCTGCCACCACACAGTTGCCTGTATACTCTGCCACCACCACACACCCTGTATACTCTGCCACCACCACAGACACCTGTATACTCTGCCACCGCACAGATGCCTGTATACTCTGCCACCAGCACAGACACCTGTATACTCTGCCACCCCACACACGCCTGTATACTCTGCCACCACCACACACGCCTGTATACTCTGCCACCACCACACACGCCTGTATACTCTGCCACCACCACACACGCCTGTATACTCTGCACCACCACCACCACACACGCCTGTATACTCTGACACCACCACCACACACGCCTGTATACTCTGCCACCACCACACACGCCTGTATACTCTGCCACCACCCTACCACACACGCCTGTATACTCTGCCACCACCACAGACGCCTGTATACTCTGCCACCACCACAGACACCTGTATACTCTGCCACCTCCACACACACCTGTATACTCTGCACCACCACACACACCTGTATACTCTGCCACCACCACCACACACGCCTGTATACTCTGCCCCCACCACAGATGCCTGTATACTCTGCCACCACCACACACACCTGTATACTCTGCCACCACCACCACAAACGCCTGTATACTCTGCCCCCACCACACACACCTGTATACTCTGCCACCACCACAGACACCTGTATACTCTGTCACCACCACACACGCCTGTATACTCTGCCACCACCACAGCCGCCTGTATACTCTGCCACCACCACAGCCGCCTGTATACTCTGCCACCACCACAGCCGCCTGTATACTCTGCTAGCCACAGAGCCACCTGTACACTCTGATACCCACAGAGCCCTTTCTATACTCTGATACCCACAGAGCCGCCTGTATACTCTGCTACCCACAGAGCCGCCTGTATACTCTGCTACCCACAGAGCCGCCTGTATACTCTGCTACCCACAGAGCCGCCTCTATACTCTGCTACCCACAGAGCCGCCTGTATACTCTGCTACCCACAGAGCCGCCTCTATACTCTGCTACCCACAGAGCCGCCTGTATACTCTGCTACCCACAGAGCCGCCTCTATACTCTGCTACCCACAGAGCCGCCTCTATACTCTGCTACCCACAGAGCCGCCTCTATACTCTGCTACCCACAGAGCCGCCTGTATACTCTGCTACCCACAGAGCCGCCTCTATACTCTGCTACCCACAGAGCCGCCTCTATACTTTGCTACCCACAGAGCCGCCTGTATACTCTGCTACTCACACAGCCGCCTGTATACTCTGCTACGCACAGAGCCGCCTCTATACTCTGCTACCCACAGAGCCGCCTCTATACTCTGCTACCCACACAGCCGCCTCTATACTCTGCTACCCACACAGCCGCCTCTATACTCTGCTACCCATAGAGCCGCCTGTATACTCTACTACCCACAGAGCCTTCTCTATACTCTGCTACCCACACAGCGGCCTGTATAATCTGCTACCCACAAACCCGCCTGTATACTCCACTACCCACAGACCCGCCTGTATACTCTGCTACCCACAGAGCCGCCTGTATACTTTACTACCCACAGAGCCACCTGTATAATCTCCTACCCTCAGAGCCGTCTGTATACTCTGCTACCCACTCACCCGCCTGTATACTCTGCTACCCACAGAGCCCCCTGTATACTCTGCTACCCACTCATCCGCCTGTATACACACAATTCATTTCACCCTGCTCCCGATGCAATTGCATCGGGCCTTTTTACTAGTCTAATATATAAAGTTGAGTGTGTATGTGTGTGTGTATGTATGCCCAACATACGTGTATGTATGTTTGTGTGTATGTCAAATACACACCCATATACACTGTGTGCAGAATTATTAGGCAAGTTGTATTTTAGAGGATTATTCTTATCATTGATCAACAGCTATGTTCTCAATCAACCCAAAAGACTCATAAATATCAAAGCTTAATATATTTGGAAGTTGTAATGGTTTTTTTCAGATTTGGCTATCTTAGGAAGATATCTGTTTGTGCAGGTAACTATTATGGTACCTTTACACGCGGCAACATTTCTAGGGTGTCAACAGGTAACTTACTGGCTGCAGTGAAATCATGGAGACATTATTCCATTTGTACACAGCAACAAGATAGAATCATGTCTCCATGATTTCACTGCAGCCAGTAAGTTACCTGTGGAAACCCTAGAAATGTTGCCACATGTAAAGGTACCTTTACTGTGCAGAATTATTAGGCAACTTAATAAAAACCAAATATATTCCCATCTCACTTGTTTATTTTCACCAGGTAAACCAAGATAACTGCACAAAATTTAGAAAAAAGCATTTCTGGCATGCAAAGTCAAAACACAAAGAAAATAGTGACCAATATAGCCACCTTTCTTTATGATGATACTCATCAGCCTTCTATCTATACCGTGTTTCCCCGAAAATAAGGCGCCCCCCGAAAGTAAGGCACGCTAGGGGGTTCAATGTGCCTGTAAATATAAGGCACTCCCCCGAAAATAAGGCATACCTGGTTTTTAGCTCATCAGCATGCCACCCATCACAAGAACAGGGCATGCAGCTGTGGCCTATCCAATACCCGCCGCTGCATTCAGCTGCCGTACATGTATATTTTTCAAAATTGGCCCAGCAGCCGCGCCGCTCACCGCCCAGGAGCCCTGCTGCAATGGGATGATGGGAGGCTGCAGTGGGATGATGACACTCCTCGCGCATGCGCACTACGCATCGAGAGGTCGTCAGTGGGTAATGCCGGATATGCCGCAATTTACGTCATAGCGGCATTACCTCTCATTTTCTGACGTGATCTCTCTATAGCACGCCCATCGGCGCGTGCATAATTACCAAGCAGGCGGCGAGGAAAAGAAGAAAGACACGCCTTTTGCGGCTTCAACATTTGAGAAGCCCACATATCAGATAGGTATAACCTACACTTTTATAAACTTTACAAGAACACTTTATAAACACAAAGGGATGCATGGAAATGTATTCGCATGGTGCAGGGACAGATATAAAGAGGCTGGGGGTGCATTTTATGGGGTCAGGATTCCTTTAAGATATTTCTTGGCCCAGTCTTGACATTTTATCTTAGGTTTCTTGTTCAAAGGTGGTTGTTTTTCAGCCTTCCTTACCTTGGCCATGTCCCTGAGTATAGCACACTTTGTGCTTTTTGATATTCCAGTAACATTTCAGCAAAATGTATAAAAAGTATCATGTGATCAAACTACTCATTTGCCTAATAATTCTGAACGCAGTGTATGGTCGTAATGCCCATATATGGTAATGCCCTCCATTCACTATAAAGCACTCCGCATAGCCTGCCATATACTATAAAGCACTCCCCATAGTCCTCCATATACTAGTCCTCCACATACTATATGGAGGGGGAAAAACTAGAGGCAAAAACAGACATATACAGAAGGAGAAGCTTGAGGCAGAACCAGACACCATTCTATGGAGAGAGAGGAGCTAGAGGCAGAACCAGATGACATTCTATGAAGGGGAGAAGCTAGAGGCAGAACCAGACACCATTCTATGGAGAGAGAGGAGCTAGAGGCAGAACCAGACACCATTCTATGGAGAGAGAGGAGCTAGAGGCAGAACCAGACAACATTCTATGGAGAGAGAGGAGCTAGAGGCAGAACCAGACAACATTCTATGGAGGAGGAGGATCTAGAGGCAGAACTAGACAACATTCTATGGAGGAGAGTATCTAGAGGCAGAACTAGACAACATTCTATGGAGGGGGAGGAGCTATTGGCAGAACCAGACAACATTCTATAGTGGGGAGGAGCTAGTGGCAGAACAAGACCAACTTTCTATGGAAAAGGAGCTATACGCAGAGCCAGACAACATTCTATGGAGGAAGAGGAGCTAGAGGCAGAACCAGACATCATTCTATGGAGGGAGAGGAGCTAGAGGCAGAAACAGACATCATGCTATGGAGGGGAGGTGCGAGAGGTAGAACCAGATAACATTCTATGGAGGAGGAGGAGCTAGAGGCAGAACCAGACAACAATCTATGGAGGTGGAGGAGCTAGAGGCAGGACCAGACAACAATCTATGGAGGTGGAGGAGCTAGAGGCAGAACCAGACAACAATCTATGGAGGAGGAGGAGCTAGAGGCAGAACCAGACATTTTATTGAAGGGGAGAAGCTAGAAACATTTCGATTTACTTTGTGATGTTTATGTGCAAAATAATCATTCTATTTTGTTATAACTAAGAACAGTTAGTTACTACTTCTGGGCAACGCTGGGATCTACAGCTAATCTATATTATGACAGTGAATGGTGTCTGTCCGAAGCCTGGATAACCACCAATGACAAGATGATAAAAGGACACACCCCCAGCTACTGATTGTCTTCAGCAGTCTTACTCTCTTAGGGTACCGTCACATGGGGAGATATCGCCGGCAATGTTGCCGGGAACACAGGGGCGTGTCCTAATTGTGGCGACATCGCCGGCGAATTGCCGCGTGTGACAGGACGATAATCAGGCGATGAATCGTCTGAGCAACATCACCAGGTTTCCCAACAATGTTGGGAAACCTGGCAATGTTGCTGAGGCGATCATGCCTGATCGCCCTGTGTAACGCGGCGACCTGCAATGTTGCGGGCGACACCGCCTATCTCCAACATTGCGTGTTACCGCTCGCTGGGTTGCTGGGCAACCCAGCGAGCGATAGCCGCGGCAACTAGCCGGCGACATCGCCGGTAAGTTGCTCCGTCTGACATCTCCCCGGCGATGTTGCCAGGGATGCGCGCTCCCGCGCATCGCCGGCAACATCGCCGCAACCGTCGCCCCGTGTGACGGTACCCTTAGTACTAGCTGCTACCCTGGGCGAATTCCAACTGTCACTTGCCCTGCAGTCAGGTGCCAGGCAAACTATCCTACCAACATCCTATGTACATTTCAGAACACCTAATGCATTATTAGTTACTAGCTATTGAACCCGTTCTACGCCCGGGTGGCATTACCTGAAAACAAAATATATTTATTATGCAAAAACTTCTCTGTAAACCACATTTTTGGTGTAAACTCTGATCTTTCTTAAAATTGCCTTGCTGGTGCAGGACTTTGTAAGTCGGGTCTTTTTACATCTATTTCTCCCCATTGCTTAAATTTTGTGCTGCAGCTGCCATTATCCCTTTGGCCAGCATGTGCTCAGTGCTATGTTAATATTGTAGCTGAATCCCTAAACAATAAAATGGCACCGAAGTCAGTGCGTGTACATACTGTGATCTCCAACACCATTTTCTTGAATACCCTGTCTCTGCAAATATTATCTGCAACTAAATGGTGATATTTGCAAAGACAGTCTCTTCAATAAAATGAGACTTGATTTTGTGGTAAACGAACGCGCTGACTAAGGTGCCATTTTTATTGAAGAATTTAACTACAATGTGAACATACCACTGCACATGCACCTGCCATTCCAGCTTTAGTCAGAAGGACATGTTCAGTAGGAGTTTGTGGTTGTGTGAATTTCCTCCGGGAACTCCGGTTTCCTCCAATACTCCAAAGACATTCTGATAGGGACCTTAGATTGTGAGCACCAATGGGGATAGCATTACTGATTTATGTAAAGTGCTGTGGAATTAATAGCACTATATAAATGAATAAATATTACGATTATATTATAGATTATTGGTTATGCTCGACATTGGTTACTATGGACAATTAGGGTACCGTTACACGTCGCAACATTGCATGCAATTTCACTGGCAATTTGCTGATTGCAGTGAAATCATGGGCACATTGTTCCATATGTACACAGCAACAAAATACAACAATGTGTCCATGATTTCACTGCAACCAGCAAATTGCCAGTGAAATTCCATGCAATGTTGCGACGTGTAATGGTAACCTTAGACCTATGTCAAGCATAACCAATAATCTATAATATAATGCTGAATGTGTACTTCTGTCCAAAGCCAGGATAGAACCATTTGGTCAAAGGGCCAATTTTTTGTAAAATGGCAGCTTCATTAATGAAAATCGCCTGACAATAAGGGTACCTTTATGGTGGGTTTACACACACCAATTTATCTGTTCAATCTCTGAACCAATCTCTGGTTGCAGTGACATCATGGACACATTGCTCCATTTTGTGGCTGTGTACAACATGGAGCAATGTGTCCATGATTTCACTGCAACCAGAGATTGGTTCAGATATTGAACAGATAAATTGGTGTGTGTAAACCCATCATTACACGTCGCAACATTGCATGGCAATTTCACTGGCAATTTGCTGGTTGCAGTGAAATCATGGACACATTGTTCTATTCTGTTGCCATGTACAAATCGAACAATGTGTTCATGATTTCACTGCAACCAGCAAATTGCAAATGCAATGTTACGACGTGTAACGATACCCTAAGATTGTTCTGGTTGCCTAAAGGTACGTTCACACGCGGCAATATTGCTAGGCAATTTCACTGGTTGCAGTGAAATCATGGACACATTGTTCTATTTTGTTGCTGTGTACAAATGGAACAATGTGTCCATGATTTCACTGCAAGCAGCAAATTGCCAGTGAAATTGCCTAGCAATATTGCTGCGTGTGAAGGTACCTTAAGGGAACCTTTACACGCTGCAACCGCGGCGAGAAACCTGACCGGTGATATGTCGCCCCGGCACCACATCGCCGTCAAATTGCCTCGCAGTTGCGGCGTGTAATTGGGGAATTTCGCGGCGATAAAAAAGTTGTCGCCTGCTTCCAATTTCACAGCACTGCTCCAAAATCAGAGGCAGAGGCAATCATGAAGGCGACATTCCCGGCTTTTGGCGTGTGAACAGGCGATAGTGATGGAATCTGCGTCGCCTATTGATTTCCCATAGGCGTGCCACAACATGCTGGAGTCCGCGCCCCATCAGCGATGATTGGTGGTGGCTACTGTGTTTCCATTGGCTGTCACTTGACACCGCGCCATATTTGAACAGCTGTCCATTCACCACCACACAAGGGTACCTTTACACGCCGCAAATTTTGGCGGTGTTAGGAGGCAATCTAACGTGCGTATGCACATTTTTCATGGCTGCCTCAGATCGCCGATGGCGCTTTTACACGTCGCAATTTCGCCCTCAACCTAAGGCGATGTGTCGCCCCGGAAATCGCCTACCCCACAGCGGAACCAATCCGGTGGAGTTCCCTCGCCGGTTCACACGCCGCAATCCCCAAAGGAGTCATAGTGTGACAAACTTTACTCCTGTCTACAGGGTCTGTTAGTCACTGTGACACAGTTCACTCCTGTCTATAAGGCTGTCAGTCATAGTGTGCTTTTCTTCAGTCATATATACATATTCTAGAATACCCAATGCGTTAGAATCGGGCCACCATCTAGTGTTTGATAAGGGTCTAGTTGTCCATATCAACCAATCTGATCTCAGCTTTCACTGTACGTTAGCAGCTTCAATTCTGACAGCTGCACTCTGGTCGCTATAGGCGATGTTACAACCTTTTTAATTAAAGGTTAGCCACGGCAGAAGCAATTATGCACATGCGCTGAATCTGAAGCCGTTTTATTGAATGATTCAACTAGAAAGTGAACATAGCACTGTGCAAGCACTGACCATAGGGATAATGGCAACGGCCATGTCGCAAAATTTAAATGAAGGGGAGGAAAGCAGTGTGGGGAGGAATAGATAAAGAAGACCCGACCCGTAAAGTCCCACACCAGCATGGCAATTATAAGAAAGACCACAGAGTTTACACCAAAAATGTGGCTATGGCTGGGGTCACACACACACACACAGATATCTGGGCAGATATTGTTCACAGATCTCTGGTTGCAGTGAAATCATGGACAGATTGCTCCATTTGTACACAGCCACAAAATGGAACCATGTGTCCATGATTTCACTGCAACCAGAGATCTGTGAACAATATCTGCCCAGATATCTGTGTGTGTGACCCCAGCCTTACACAGTTTTGCACAATAATTACATTTCATTTTCAGGTAATGATTCAATAAAAAAAAATGCGGCAATAAAAATGCTCACCCTCGGGCGTTGAATAGATTCAATAGCTAGTCGTTTATATGAAAACTAGATGTTGGCCCAATTCTAACGCATCAGGTATTCTAGAATATGTATGTAGTTTATTTATGAAGATGTAAGAATAATGCAATGAATACACAGGATTTTCCAGGTAAAATAAATACACTATCATTAAATGTTATTACTCGCGCTGTGAGTGGGGTTAAAATTCTGCACCAATATCACAACGGCAAAACCGGGAACCCACGACCAATCAGCAACGCGGCTTCATTCAATATGTCTGCACATGTGACACTTCACCAGCAATCAGTAAGGTACCGTCACACTTGGCGACGCTCCAGCGATACCTACAGGTCGTATCGTTGTCGGCATCCCTGGAGCGTCACCAAGTATGACGGTACCTTACTGATCGCGACGATCAGCCATCTCAGAGCGGGGACCTGGTCGCTGCTGCATCTCACACTGAGTGACATCGCTAGCGCCGGTGAGGGTACTTCCGTTGCAAGCAGCTGGGATTTGCCGGCTGCGTTGCCGCTGATCTCCCTGCGGCACACTTGGCGACGCTCCAGCGATACCTACAGGTTGTATCATTGACGAGATCTTTGGAGCGTCGCCAAGTGTGACTGAGCGCCAGTCATCTCACAGTTGTGTCGCCGCTGACCTCCGATGTGGGCGGGCGACGGTGAGCCCCTCAGTCACGCCTGGGCCCTGGCATTTGGGCGGGTACGCCATGTGCTGACGCCGGCCCTTCTCCACTGCTCTGCCATTTTCAGATGCCGAGCTGCCAGGGAGTAGTGGGCGAGGCCATCTGCAGCTAGTTCTGTCTGTTGCTCTGATAGGTCGCGGCCAGCCAGCACGACCAATCAGCGACGCGGGATTTCCATTACAGAGAGACAGACAGAGGCAGACACGATAAGACGATTATATAGTAGGATGTAGTCCGTGCAAAGACAAGTCCAGCCATGCCTTCGGCTATGAAAGTAATATAATTACTGCACACTAGATTTAGTAGATTTGCAAGGTGTAAGTTACTTTATTTGGATAACACATGAAAAGTTGCAACAGAGGGTGCAGACGTTTCGGCCCCAGTACTGTGGCCTTTATCACAGAGTCGCTACGAAAAATACAATATGCAAGAAAAAATCGTCAATATTGAATAACATATGTACATATTTATATAAATCAAATCATAATGTCAGTATGCCGATATAGGATGTAATTATAAGAGTTGGTCAATTTGACTTCACAAAGCACATCCCGCAAAAGGACATGAAATAAGGAGATAGGAGTATAGAATGTTAATTTTCATTAATCAGTTCTGGAGGAAGGGTACTGAAATAAGGAAATAGAGAAGGTAAAGAGAATAGTATACCTATGAGGTTGTCGCCCAGGGAATATGGGATTATGTGCTTTGGACTTCTTGGGTAATCTGTGTATTGCTGTAGAGGTAGAACCGGAAAATGGGTTGAGCGCCATAGGTGGTTTTATTGTAGGTTATCTGTAGTGGGTATGGTGGAGGCTTAAATTTTGATATAGGAAGGTGGTTCAATTGTTACGAGAGGCCTCATGGTGGAAATAATAGAGAGGGCCATCCACACTTACTGATGGCCCTGGTACATAATCTTGAGGATAATGTAGTTCCCACAATGAAGGGTCAGATTGTTGACCTAAGTAGTAAAACCTCATGATTAAAATATAAAAGAGGAGAGCTATGTGTATTTTATGTGTATTTTATGAATTGGTCTAGATTACCTTAATGTAAGCCCCTTGGGAAATGCAGTATCCACTGGGAGATGTACAATGGTGCTTCAGTTCATATGAGCAAAAGGTCTCCAAATTGTGACCAGTGGAGCAGAATCTATAAGTATAAGGGAAAGATTATTAACTATACTTATCTTATTTTCTGTACTGTAGGGTCATTGATGGTGCAGGGGTACCTGTCCTTGTGTTACAGCTGCCTGCGCTCCCATGCAAATTATTTTATATAATATGCAAATTAATCTAAAGTGCTTTTGAAGGCTGGAAGTTCTTCCCAAACCTCCATTACCCTTTCAGTGCTGCCTTCTCCACCTGGACTGACAGCTTTTTTGCTATGTGACTTCAAGCAAAGGAGTTATTAACCCTAGAACGCATACCTGGGGCCTCGTAGGCCCGCCAGGTTACTTGTTTTCTATTTTCTGTAAAAGTACTTTAGTTTGAATTTTGAAAATCTAGGTAATCCTCAGGTATATAGTTGTTAGTAATTTCCAGTTATTCATATATTTTTATGTTACAGACATTTCAGTATAACAACCTTTTTTGGGACTACCCCATATTCACGCACCTGGGGCCTTTTAGGCCTGTACTAGGTTTACATGTGATATTCAGTCTTTTTGTCTGTATTGTTGCTGGGGAAGAACTTTTATGACTCTGGGAAGAGTGTGGATTCTGCTTGACAACATGGTCATGTGATCTTAGAAGGGAGGCTCCCTCACAAAGTCATGTGTCTCTGACCTCATCACATGTCTTTTTGTCCTAATTGCTGGAGCTTTGGAGGAAGAAGTCAGCCTTCTTTTGTCTGGAAATAGAAACTTTCTGAGCTCCAAAACCAGAGGCTTCTACTGCACTACAAGAAAGTGATCTGTTGGAGGTAAGAGGAGGGGGGCTGCACTTTACCTGCTTTATATCGCTTGGTGTGCTGGGACCCTAACAAAGAGTCTTATCACATACTGTTTACAGTGCACAAGCCTGATTGTAATCTTTTTCTTTTTAGTTTACTGACATCTAAAATTACAATGGCACAGTCATTCCGCCAGCCTTAGTTGGGGTCACTAGGAGGTCAGATCCATTACGGATCCCCTCCTGGCGGACCCCAGCGCTACTGGGAATGCATCCTTACTTTGCAATTGTAAAATAAATTTTGAAAAGTATTTTTATTTGAGTTATTCCGTGTTATTTGCACACAGGCCTAAAAGGCCCCAGGTGCGTGAATATGGGGTAGTCCCAAAATAAGGTTGTTATACCGAAATGCCTATAGCATAAAAATATATGAACAACTGGAAATTACTAATAACTATATACCTGAGGAATACCTAGAGTTTCAAAAATCTAACTAAAGTAATTTTACAGAAAATAGAAAACAGGTAACCTGGCAGGCCTGGGAGGCCCCAGGTATGCATCCGCCAGCATTAGCTGGGGTCACCAGGAGGTCAGATCCATTACGGAATCCCGTCCTGGCGGACTCCAGCGCTAGTGGGAGTGCATCCTTACTTTGCAATAAACTTTGAAAAGTATTTTTTTTTACTTATTCCATGATAATTGAAAACGGGCCTAAAAGGCCCCAGGTGCGTGAATGTGTAGATTTCTATGGGTATGCGTTCTAGGGTTAACCAAGTAGAGAAGGCAGAGTTGAAAAAAGGCTTTGGAGTCGGTAAGCCAAACCACTGACTCAGACCCCAGCTCCGACTCCCACATACATGGCTCATGTAAGTGCAAAAGTTATTGTAATAAAATTGTAACATCAGGCTTTTAATTATTATTCTGATACAATAATCAAGCTATTCAGATAGAACATAATATAGTCATAATAATTATATTCAGCACATAATAAATTAAACTACCAAATTTATTATATATTTTAGGAGTCGGAGTCGGTCCATTTTAAACCAACTCTGACTCACCAAATTGGACACAGACTATGACTCTACAGGCCTGGTTGAAAGGGGAATAAAGCCAGAGAGACAGAGGATTGGGAATAGCTTCCAGGCTCCAAAAGCAATTTAGTTTCATTTGCATATTGAATCAAATACAAATTTCATGATTAATTAAGAAATAGACTACCTAAAGGTATGAATGGATTTGGTATTTGAAAGAGCTACAAGCGTATAAAAATAATTTAATGGGGGGTGAAATCTTGTTGACAGATTCCCTATAAAAGGTACCATTGCTAAAGTACTCGGATATGGCAAAATATGGAAGCTTTACCAGCTGCCACTGAATTATTGAAGATGCAGGTGTTCGAAAAGCCTATACAACATGCCTATCCAACCCTTTCGAATTTCACTATTTAAATCCCCTCAACTGGTATAGATTAGGCAGCTATGAGTCTCCATAATTAAGTAAATTGGAAAACTCCTTGTATGTTATGCAAGTTCCTTATCTTCTGCCACAACTTGTGAAATAATAAATAAGTTGGGGTCTGGGGAACTTGCTATCTACCTTATGGAGAGGAGTTTGCCTGCATCCATAAGAAGACAGTTAAGAAGGTTAGGAGATTTAAAGCTGCATCCCTTCTCTAGTAAATATGCAAATTTGCACTTCACTGAGGACGTGGATAAACTCCAGCGCCACCTTTAGGTAGCTCCTCATAGTCATAGTGGGCTTTCTGACAAGTCTTTTAATATGACTAGGGATTTGTGCCAGATCAGAACCCCAAATCTGGCACAAATCCCTAGTCATATTAAAAGACTTGTCAGAAAGCCGACTATGACTATGAGGAGCTACCTAAAGGTGGCGCTGGAATTTATCCACTTCCTCAGTGAAGTGCAAATTTGCATAGTTCCTAGAGGAGGGTTGCGGCTTTAAATCTCTTTAACTACTTAACTCTCTTCTTATGGTTGCAGGCAAACTCCTCTCGATACGGTAGATAGCAAGTTCCCCAGACCTCGTCTTAGCCCACTCACACAGCCAGATCAGAATATCCCACACACTACACTGATGAGGGGCAGTTACCCCGAAACGCAGCATTTGTAGTTTTGGGGTCCTAATCTGGCATAAATCCCTAGTCATATTAAAAGGCTTGTCAGAAAGTCGAAGTTTATCCACTTCCTCACTGAAGTGCAAATTTGCAAAAATAAGTTGGAGTATTCCCAGAAGGGATCTTAAACAAAAGTGCATCCAGTATTGCACAGAGCCTATATTACTTAAAGGGACACTGTCAGATAATTTTTTAGTATGATACTAATATTACCCTTAAATAGTGCATGGACAGACCTTTTAAAAACATGTAAAATGATTATTGTACTATTTGTGGTTTCCATGTTATCAGCATCTTCACACCCTGCAAGGATCTCTTAGATTAGTGTTCTTCATTATAAGCAGAGACAATTAGTCCTGCTGCTGTATAAACTGTCATGTAATTATGCACTCCCTCTCAGCAGCTCCCTCCTCCCTCTGCTCTCAGTGCTGTGTGGTTTCACTTCTGGAGCTACTGTTCTGTTCAGGACAGGAGGGAGAAAGCTACAGGTCTGCCTTATCTGATCTAGACTCCATTTGTTTCTGTAAAAAGGAAACCCTGCTGTGCTGTGAGAGATCCTTTATTTATCTGATCTCTTGGTTTTGCCACAAAGAGAGTAGAGAGGAGGATACAGCCCCCATTGTTCTCCTGTGCTGTGATGTGACATGCATATTCAACTATCGCAAGGGCGGGGAACCTTTTTCTACCGAGGGCCTTTTGGAAATTTCTACCATCCATCGGGAGTTGCACAAAATTATCGACTTGAAAATTACCCGCTATATTTGATTGAACAATCACCTCACCCTACTGCGGTGGCTGGGGCTGTTTCTCTTTCGCGTGGCTGTGATGTTAGGTGATATTGACCACAGGCGTTTCAACTGCTTTCCCAGGTTTGCTAAAGCCACAGACATCACAGGAGAGGCTGTGGGCATGTACGTCACTGGGGAGGCTGAGGCTGGGGCATAGAGATCAATGGGGAGCTGGATTTAAAGGGCAGGACATTGGCAAAACACGTCTGCCAACCCGAGCACTGCAGTCCCCAGGAATCTGCCTTAGGGCTGTATAAAAGGTCATCGAGGGCTGCATGTGGCCCTGGGGCCTGAGGTTCCCCACTGCTGATCTATCGGGAGGGGACAGCAGAGAACCAATTGGATCATGCACTGTAATTGACAGATGTAATGAATCTCTTTATTTGAAGTTTTTAGAGGATAAGAGGGGAATACAAATAATAGAAATATATAAAGCGAGATGGCTTAGAGAAAGGAATTAGAAAACAATAGCAGTTACATATGGATTTTTGACCTGACAGTTTTCCTTTAAAATATTCTTGGTGTTAAAGATGCTATTCTGTGCTCCACCTCCCCCAAGATCATCCGACCCTTGGATAAATTGGAGTTGAGCTGCCATAAAATATACCCATGGATTTGGAACTAACAAACCACCGTCCCTTTTATTCCTTTGCAATGTTTCCAACTTGATTTGTGGTATTGGTCTTCCCCATATAAGCTACTGTACCGAAACATAAAATTGACCTTGAAAAAATATGAGGTAGCCAAACCAGAGAATTGTGTTAAGCATACAACAGCTGGAGCATCCAGATCATTTTGATTAAAGTAGTATGGCCCCCCTACGGATAAAGGCAATCTAGACCAAGTGCCCATTTTATTTTTACACTTTGTAAGGATCGGAGTAAGATTTAATCTCTCATAATCATGTGTTGATTCACAAGTGTTTACAGTAAATTCAGTAACTACCTGTAGACCATAGCTGATATAATGAGGCACATTATCACCACTGTCTGCTGGGAGCAAGACTGATTTGTCACGCCTTCAGATGAGTGATGAGGCAAACATTTTTGTGAATGGTGACGTTAACAAACAAAACCACCGCTATTGGTCTGACAGTAACCCACAGTGGATAGATCCCTCCAAGACTGTTGGAACACAAAAATTTATGGTATGGTGTGGTATATGGGGTACAAAGATAGTGGGGCCATTCTTCATCAATGGAAACCTCAATGCCACTGGTATTTGAATCATGTACCAATTTCAGATATCCAGTGGCATTGAGGTTTCCATTGATGAAGAATGACCCCACTATCTTACAGTGCAGGCAAATGATGTCTGCGCCTGCATGCTGGGGAATTTTCCCATGCACCAGTGACAGCGCAGAGGTGAACTGAGTTCATTCGCATGAACTCAGCTCATGATGCCACAGCGAGTCACTGATGTGCGCAGGCATGCGCTCTTCAGTGACTCTGTTTGATGGCAGGCTGAATGGTCGCATCCAGCAACTCTCTACAGCTTGTCATCAGATGTAGTAGAGCCGATGCCGTCGTGGGACACATGGAGGCACCTGGCGACGGAAAGGTGAGGATGAGGTTGCTTTTATTATTTTATTTCTCTTACAGGAGACACTGGCTTCAGCTGGAATAGGCAAGATGGTCAGTATGGTTTAATTAAGAACAATAAAGCAATACTGTCTTTATTTCAAATAAAATACTTTATACTGGGTGTCTGTGTTTTATTTCACTTTTTGACTATGAGGTTAGTATTAGTGGTGTCATATAGACGCCTCTCCATTACTAACCCGGCCTTGATGTCTCGGGCATTATAAGGTGACATCAACCCTAACCCCATAACCCTGCTGTCACCACTACAGTGTGGCAGAGCAAGGCTAAGTGCCAGATTTGGTACGTCCCATGGATGTGCCATTTCTGAGACGGCTGAGGGCTCTTGTTTTTAGCTTTGGAGGGGGCCAATATTCTTGGTCCCTTCCCAGGCTATTAATACTAGCCCCCAGGTGTCTGCTTAGCCTATGCTAGCTGTTAAAATAGGAGGGACACTTACGGTTCCGGCCCCGGTGCGGATGCCACGAGAGTGAAAAGCTCCGGCACCCCGCGGCCAAAAAACCCGCATCAAACCGCAAAAAATCGGCGTCGCTACGGCAGGAGTCGTGGGGGAACACTCACGGAGCCCACCGGCACCGACTGCGAGTGACCGAGAGTCCGGAAAGTGAGTGCGCGCAGGTGGCGCGAAGAAGACCGCAGACCCGCCACGAGGGAGGCTGCCGAGGCTGGAGAAGCAGCTCAGTCCAGTCATCGGCGGATGCCAGGTAGAGGCCGGAGAACCGGAGAGCGGGTGATCTTACATACTATACGGACCGCTGTTGACGCTGCACCCGCCCGGGGTCCGTACAGCCTGGATGTCCTGTTGAGGCGACTGTGACCCCCTGCACAGACGGAGCCCTCACGCCGCCGTCTCACAAGCGGTGAGCGGGAAACCCGAGCGGGGCCAACTACACACTGCCGAGGAGGCCTGCGACTGGGCAGTTACAACACAGGCGGTCCGGAGACCCTGGAGGACGGTGGAAGGCGGGAAAAACATCCGCAAACCTTTGGTACTGATCCCTGGTCCCGGGTCCCGAACTCTGGAGTCACTGGAAAGCCAAGGGAGCAGTCAGGAAGAGAGAGTGTGCATAATCTGTCGCCATTACTCCAGCTCAAGGCAAGTAATAAATATCGGGACATTTTTACTGCTGGGGGTGATAGCCAGGCTAAACTGCATGGACACTCTTGCGATTCAGCCCTGATTACAGGACATACACATAGCTAAAGAGAGTGATGTAGAAGAGGGCTGAAAGACTTCAATGTACCGCTGGCTGAGAAGCCACAATTCACAACAAACTCCAGCACCAGACAATTCCAACACTACAACAATGGCAGGTGTGGGCAAAAGAAGAGACAAACCAGTCTTACAGCAGGGCCAGCTGCGCCTAACAGGGGGAAGCCAGGGTCCACAAGGAGAATCCCAGACCCCATCACAAAGCAGGGGAGATAAGGGAAGCCCTGGAACAAAAGAGGGAGGATCTCTGGGACAAAGAGAACTGGGAAAGGCTTTTGCAGACATGGCGGCAGATCTCAGAAAACACCTAACAGACAGCCTCCAGGTGGCAGTAAAGGAAGCAATAACTTCAGCTATGGCAGATTTAAAAGAAGTCAATCAACATACTACCAGGCTCTCTGAGACGGAACAGCGCCTATCGGATGCAGAGGATAGGATTGAGAGACTTGAATTTGAACTATTGGAGGCGGCCAAGGTCTCACGGTGGATGAGGGAAAAGATGGACGATTTAGAGAACAGGTCTCGTCGGAACAATCTGCGGGTGGTCGGCCTGCCTGAGAGCATCTCTTACGCCCATCTACATGATATCTTTGAACGAGAAATACCTGAGGCCCTAGGTATAGCCCTAATGTGTAAGGTCGAAAGAGCTCACAGATTGGGCGCCCCTCCAGGCTCATCACAGTACCCAGGCTCCAACAACGGGAACAGCACGGGATCTCAGGATTCCTTCAAATCACGACAATCTATTGCGCGTTACTTAGACTTTAAAGAAAAGGAACAGATCTTACAGGCCTTTCGGAAAAAAAAGATCACCATTGCTTATAAGAGGCCACAAAATTGTCATTTTCAATGACTTCTCCCCTGAAGTCTCTAGAAAGCGAAAACTCTTCAACCCAGTTTGCAGCATTCTATACAAAAGAAACGTCCCTTTCTAACTGATATATCCTGCCACGCTGAAAGTCTCAGACGGAAAAGGTCCTCCGGTTTATTTCGGGGATGCACAGGAGGCTTTGAGAAAATTCACCACTAGCTCCAGAGACTCTCATGGAGCATCCTCACCTGCACGACCAGATGTGGCGGCGTCCCGTTCTCCTGCTTCTACTAGAGGTTCCCCGAGAAGGGACACTAATACCGAACCGGGTCAAAATATGGACCAGAGCCCACCACGAGAAAGGAGAGAATCAGCGGTACAGAAAATTGGAGACTCTTGAAGCTTTCTCTTACATAGATTCGGTCGGTTTGGTCTTTCCCCCAGATTTAGATCTAAGTTCAAAACCACCGATCAGACGTCGCCTTCATAATGTTTACAACAGGCCGTGGGTGGAGGCAAAGGAGGGTGGAGAAGCACCGGAAAAAAGGAAGCACACTGCCTACACTTGTTGATGAGGGAGACCAAGTCCCCTTTGTTGGACTTCAAACAGAGGACCAATGTAAAATTCATTTGAAATTATTGGGGGTGGGGGAGGAAACAGGGAAAATTGATAATTGTTTTTACACTTGTTGGAATGTTATGATAGGGGAAAAAATTTTTGCCATTGATGCCATTTATCTATTTGCATTTGCTGAATATGGGTTAGGTCGCTTACAAAATAAGATACACAAACAATGGTTAACATTCTAACATGGAATGTGAAGGGTCTAAGGTCACCGAGTAAAAGGAATAGGGTCCTACGACATCTAAAGAAGTTAAGGGGTGACATTGTACTACTACAGGAGACACATCTTGGCCAAAACGAATTCCATCGTATGCACAAAATGTGGGTAGGGGCGGTATTTGGCTCTGGTGCCAGGGGCCGAAAGGCGGGTGTAATCATCCTACTGCACAAATCCCTATCGTACAGACTGATTTCCAACGATCAAGACGAAGAGGGGAGACACGCCAGTGTGACTTTAGACATCTCGGGCACAACTTTTCACATCCATAACATATATGCCCCAAACACTGACAGGAAACCGTTCTTTTTGGCTATACAGGAGAAATTACTCGCACATGACCACCGTTCTCTTATCTTGGGGGGAGACTTTAACACCACCATGACCAGGAGGGAGGATAGATCTTCGGAGCAAGTCGGGACTCCTCCGGTAGCGACGAGGGGAAGGGAGAGACCGGATGACTTCACCTTACAAACCTTCGCTAGGGCCACGGGGTTGAGAGACGTCTGGAGACTCAGAAACCCTCTGGAGAGGGAGTTTACGCACTTCTCTCACCCTCATGGGACCTGGTCTAGAATAGATCTATTCTTGGTGGGTGAGGGGATCATTCATAAGACGAAACACGTTAATGTCGAAAATCTGGTGATCTCAGATCATAGCCCGGTTAGTTTGGAACTCCTCGACAGGTACCCTAGAGGCACAGACTATCTGTGGCGGTTCCCCACCTTTCTACAGAAGGATTCAGATTTTAACAAACTTCTAGGTGAATGGTGGTCAGTCTACACCTCAGATAACACGGCCCACAAAGAGGACGCAGTACTATTCTGGGAGACTGCCAAGGCAGTATTAAGGGGGAGGATACTAGCATACACCACCACCTTGAAAAAGACAATATCTAACATGTACACGAAATACAGCGACGAAGTAAGAGAGGCTTACTTAGCGTTTAAAGAACAACCGACTCAAACCAACAGAACACATTGGACCCAAACAAAAAACAATTTTGACAAATGGACAAAGATGAAAGACGACATGTACAGATCAGAATGGGAATCCAAATTATATCGTCATGGAGACAAGGCGGGGAGGATACTGGCAAATCTGGCCAGGGGTCAACGCTCCAAGACGAACATAGCCACTCTGTCAGATACTGATGGGACACTGACTTCGGACCCCAAAAAGATAACAGATATCCTCCGAAAATTTTATGCAAATTTATATAAGGCCCCGGGGGAGGAGGGGGGTGATGGGCGACAATGGTTAAATGAGACAAATATGCCTAAGATTTCAGACGGAGACTTGGAAATGTTAAATGCAAAATTCGAAATTAACGAGGTGTTAGATACCATCAAAACCCTAAACCCCAACAAAGCACCAGGCCCAGGCGGCTTCAGCGGCGGTTTCTACAGGGCTCTAAAAGACCAGGTGGCACCGTGTCTGATGGGAGTCTTTAATGGATTGAGAGACGGTACCCCAATGGCGGAACAAATGAACCTGGCCCACATAATATTATTACCGAAAGGGGATAAAAATATGGAAAATCCGTCTAACTATAGACCGATATCTCTCATCAATACTGATTTGAAAATTGCCTCCAAAATTTTAGCAAATCGCTTGGCCAGGATCCTGCCAGGTATCATAGGGGAACACCAGTCAGGCTTTATTAAGGGCCGCTCAGCAACCGGCAATGTTAGAAAGGCATTGTTAGCGGTGGACGTCGCCGGAGAGGTGGAGAGAGGGGGGAGGTCGGGTCCGGCCATGGTCACCCTAGATGCTGAAAAAGCTTTTGACAATGTCAGGTGGCCATGGCTGGACCTGGTCTTAGACTACATTGGTCTGATTGGACCGACTCGAACATTTTTGAGATGCCTCTATACCAATCCCAGAGCGAGGATCAGCACTCCTGGTTTTTTGTCAGATGTCTTTCCATCGGGCAAGGGCACCCGCCAGGGATGCCCGTTATCCCCACTGCTCTTTAATCTGGCATTAGAACCATTGGCAAGAAAGTTAATCTCAGGCACGCTTTTTGAGGGCATCAGGATGGGGCGTAAGATGTTGCGAACAAGCCTATTTGCGGATGATATAGCGCTATATTTTGGTAATGTGCAGAGAGACCTACCAGACGTCCTGAGGTGTCTGGAGGAATTCGGCAATTTCTCAGGGTTCAGATTAAATAAGTCCAAATCTGAGATCTTGTTTCTACGGGAAGGAGATGGTGCCCGCAACACTGGGGTTCGGATTCTCCCCGGACACTCCACGGCATCCCAATAGCTAAAACATACGTAAAGTACCTAGGGATTAGAATAGCCAGAACGGGAGGCACCACTTACCAACTTAACTACAACCCCTTAATAACCAAAATTGAAATCGAACTAAAAAGATGGGAGGGACTCCCGTTGTCTCTACTTGGAAGGTGTCACCTGGTCAAAATGATCCCTTTTGCTAGATTGCTGTACCCCCTCCAAACCCTTCCTCTACTACTGAAACATCTTGATATCAGGAGACTCAACACTCTTTTCACCAGGTTTATTTGGAGGGGAAGGAAGCCGAGGATTAGATTGAGCACACTTATGCTACCTGTGGGGGAAGGGGGCCTCAACTTCCCCAATATTCGGGGCTATAATCTAACGTGTTTGACCAGACATATTCTGGATTGGATGAGGGGGACCAGTAGATACTCAGACTTCCCTCTAGACAGTGAAGTGTGCAGCCCCTGGAGTTTGGTGTCATCACTCCATGCCCCGAGCCCGACACTACCGCCCCTTATGAAGACAGCCTTAGTTTTCAGGGATACCATAGCCTCTTGGAAGGCAGTCCGAAAAAAATTTGGCCTACCATGGAGAACTTCCAAACACATAGAACTGTGGTCCTACCCGGCCTTCCCTCAGGGAAGGGAAAATAAACTGTTCAGGGTGTGGGAGGAAAGGGGAGTGGTGAGAATAAAAGATTTATTTCATGCTACTGAACCGAGGTGGGCAACATGGGAGGAACTACAGTACAAATTTGGGTTGCCAGGGTCACACACTCTACAATACTTACAGATCCGTAATCATATCATGACTGCCCTGAAATCCATTGGTGCGGAATACATTAACAATGAGTGGGACACTTTACTGTCATTAGAGCCATCCACCACTAATATCTCTTCCCTATATGCCGCTATAAGAGACAGACTGCTCCCCACAGCTGGAGACACGTTATTTCACAGATGGTCGGAACAACTTCATGACCCAGACATAAAATCTAAAATTCTATCAGGATGGAAACAGTTGAGAGAACATGTTGTACACGAGAGGTGGAGGGACTTTTTTTTCCGCATCCTCCACAGGGCTATAATGGGTTTCAACCTTCGGGTCACGAAAGACAGACCAAACAGACTTACGCACTGCCCCAAATGCGGAGCGCAAAGCACAGATATGATTCACGGTCTTTGGTATTGCACGAACACCTTGAGACTCTGGGAGACAACTAAACAACTGGTGAAAGATATAACAGACAAAACTGTCCCCCTAGATTTGGTGAAATGGATCTTCCATGATGCAAGGGGTACGGGTCTGGGAAAGGAGGAGTTGGGTATATTTCACATGGTGGCAATGGCGACCAAACGTCTAATTCTGGGGAGATGGATTACAGATTCTTTACCTGGGCCACAAGACATAGTAACTTCGTTGAAAACATTGTTAACATGGGAGCTCAAAGAGATGTGGACAGACTGTCTCCCAGATTCTTTAGAAGATGGAGAAAATTTATATCTACCCAGTTGTCCCAGGAAGAAATAGGACAGATCATGTCCTCATTCTCACAATCTTCCTGGTACAATATGGAGGAATTGAGGGGCACATTGGGTAATCTAAAACTGTGAGATAGAGGGGGAGAGGGATCGAGGAGATTCCGAGAAGGGACGCCAAATTGCCCTAGCAACCCTTACAGATATACTAACAATACTAGACAGTTAATTAGTGCCCTAAATCACATAGCGGTTCATTTTGTGGAATCCTAGCCACTAAAATGGCTCAACCCATTAGATTCACAGGTTTCATTGGCAAAGGGTGAAGGGGGGGGATAAAAGGGACCTAGTTACATTATGCTGTTTTATCGACAAGATCTTAATTTCCTGGTGTCTAATTTTTGAACATGATGGACGGTTATTACAAAGCGGAAAGTTAATTATTATGCCATGATGTATAACAACTTTAAAAAACGAATAAAAATTATATGTTAAAAAAAAAAATAGGAGGGACCCCACGCCATTATTTTTCATATGGGTCCCCCATTTTAATAGCCAGTAAAGGCTAAATATTCATCTGGGGACTGATATTAATAGCCTGGGAAGCTTTATAGGTATTACCCCCTTCTCAGGTTTCTAACATTGGCACCAGGAAAATTCATTTTGGTTTCATTTTTGGACGTTTTATTGTGAGTCCGTAAAAGTGGTGTAATACTCAGACAACATTGTTCACAGCAGTGACCTGGGAGTCAGAAATGCTTACAGGGGTCTTCCCCATGCTGCTCCCATGTCATTTGAGCACTATTCTTATACATTTGTGACATTTTTATGCTTTCTGCAGACCGCCGGGGGTGCCGCCGGCAAAATGCTCGCGTGTCCTATAGGTCAACATTGGGCTCAGTGCTTGAGCACTGCGATATGCTAGACCCCAGCATTGAGCACCCAAGCATTTTACTGCTCGCCCATCACTAACAACAGGTGAATATTAGCAGCTGTAGATTGGACAGGCATACACCAGACTGGCCCATGAGCCCCACAAAAGATGTTACCTTGTGAAGTCTGAATCCTAGGAATTTTTCTGTTATCTTAATACCCGAACATAACAAAGTTATGGGCCTGTGAGTCAAAAAGTAAAGGATCCTTACCTGGTTTGGATATGACTACAATCAACACCTCTTACATTAACAGAAGGAGAGCCCCTCTTGAAAGTACTTAGCAGTTAAGGCAGTAGAATGTCGCCAAATCTAATATATAAAAGGAGTGGGTGGGTGTGTCTGCTAAAGGAATTCAAACCGTCATATTTATCATCACAAAATTTTGCAGTTTCTTTCTCAAGGGCCACTGAAACATCACAGTAGCGAAAAGCAAAACTTACAGACAAGAGAACCAGAGCTGCTTCCTCAGGTCCACGAAAACATCTCAGCAGAGATAATTTGGAATTGCTTCCACCAGGACGAGGAAAAGGTTGAAAATTTGAAACACTCTGCCTTTTGCTACCACTCATATATCAACTATAAGGATAATGCAATAGTTAGCATAGCTAAAATAAATGAGGTCTGCATGTACTGCAATGCCCTGAAGTGGAAAGATGAACCACCAGGTTTATTCTGTGCAAATGGTAAGGTAAAACTTCTTCCTCTCCTGTCACCAAAGAATCCCCTGAAGTTTCTGATGACAGGCACCACTGCAACATCAAAGCATTTCTTGGACAACTTCAGGAAGTACACCTTCTGTTTGCAAATGACATAATTTGGTGCAACAAGAGAAATGTTTACAACTGGATTTATGCCCATGTTCAAAGTTCAAGGACATATTGTCATTCAATTGGCTCACTGCTACCTCTGCAAGGAAAACAACCTCAATTTCTTCAACTCTACTTTATGGGAAATGTTGTGAGCCCTCGCGGACAGGATCCCCGACCCTGCTGTACCCGTATGACTAATTGTGATATGTCATCGTTTGTCGTCGTTTGTGGTCGTCCTCGACCACCTGTTTGTCTACCCTCCAAATTGTAAAGCGCCATGTATCCTAATGGCGCTATATAAATACCTACTAATAATAATAATAATAATAAAAGAAGAGGCGCAGCAGAGATGTCTTTTAATTCCAAACAATCGCCTTAATATTGTCACTAACTTGCAGCAGTTCCTTTGCTTAAAGGGAATCTGTCACCACTTTGACCTTTCTAAACTATAACTATGGGCATACAGGTAATAGGATGGTGAACACAAACTTACCTGTATGCCTCATATCAGATGCCTTGTTGCTAAAATATCTTTTATCACCTTATGTAAATTAGGGCTTCCCAACTCTGGGGCGTCTCCAGTCCAAAAGGTCTTAATCACCGCCTACTCAGGCCTCGGGTTTGATTGTGATGTCAGCTTTTGACCATAACGCTTCACCCAGTTAAGGCATTTGCCTCATTTACGTGTCTGCGCATGTGCCGGGGAGTTGCGGGTACTTCCAGTTTGAGCCCCCAGTCGGTTGCTCTCCAGCGTCCGTGCTACAGAATCGTAATGTGTGTGTGTAAGATTGCATGCGTGTGTGTCTGTGAATGTACAGTGAAGGAAATAATTATTTGATCCCTTGCTGATTTTGCAAGTTTGACCACTGACAAAGACATGAACAGTTTATAATTTTAAGGGTAGGTTAATTTTAACAGCGAGATATAGAATATCAAAAATAAAATCCAGAAAATCACAGTGTCTAAATGATATGAATGTATTTGCATTTTGAAGAGAGAAATAAGCATTTGATCCCTTCCCAACCATTAATGGTGGGGTTACACGTCCCGATATCGCGGCGATATCGGAGGCAACGACGCGGGAGCGCGCATTTAGTGCACGTTTCTCCCTGCATCGCATCGCCAGTTTACACGCCGCGATATCGGGATGCAACGTCCCTCCGATGTCTACGCCCACCAACCCAGGAACGACCAGTTAACATGGGAGTGAATGGGTGACGTGAGCGTAAACATCGGAGTTGGGCTGTCACACGCAGCGATGCTGGTGCAACGGCCTTGCGATATCGGCGAGTTGAATAGCTTTGCAATTCAACTCCGATATCGTTTTGGCATCGTTCCAGCATCGCGTTGGATGCTAAAACAATACAACGCGCACCCGATATCGGCTCCAATTCGCGACCCACGTGACTTTTTGTCGGAGTTGGGTCGGAGTTGGACGCCGATATCGCGGCGTGTAAACCCACCATAAGAGTTCTGTCTCCCACAGACCGATTAAATGCTCCTAATCAACTCATTACCTGCATTAAAGACAGCTGTCTTAAATATCCACCTGTATAAAATACTCCAGTCCAAACACTCAATGATTCAGCCTGACTAACATCTACAACATGGGCAAGACCATAGAGCTTTCTAAGGGGGCCGTCACACGGAACGATATCTTGCCCGATATCGTTTAAGCGATCTCCTTTTTGATCGCTTAAGCGATATCGGGCAAGATATCGTTGCATGTAAACAAGCGATTCACGATGTGACATCGCTTGATCGTGACATCGCTGATCTGAGGTCCGGTTCTCAGATCTAGCGATGAACGATGCAACGATCTGCATCATCGTGGTGTGTGACACCACGATGATCCATCTCCCAGCGACCGCGCCTATGCTGGGAGATGGTAACTATGGTACACGTCGGGTAACTAAGCGACGCGCGGCGCCTAGTTACCCGATGTGTACCATAGAAACGAGCGAGATCGCTGCTCCACATCGCTGGTGAGTCTGTCTGTGTGACATCTCACCAGCGATGTGAGCGATATTGTAAGCGATTGCGCGTGCACGTGATCGCTTACAATATCGCTAAAGATATCTCACCGTGTGACGGCCGCCTAAGGATGTCAGGGAAAAGATCCTAGACCTGAACAAGGAATGGGCTACAAAACCATAAGACGCTGGGTGAGAAGGAGCCAACTATTGGTGCAATAGTAGGAAAATGAAAGAAATACAAAATTGGGAGAAGGTGCTGTGGTCAGATGAGAAAAAAATTGAGCTATTTGGCATTTACTCATCTCGCTGTGTTAGGAGGAAGGTAAATGCTGCCTATGACCCAAAAAACACCGTCTCCACTGTCAAGCATGGCGGTGGAAACATTATGTTTTGGGGGTGTTTCTCTGCCAAGGGCACAGGACCACTTCACCGCATCAATGGGACAATGGATAAAGACATGTACCGTAAAATCATGAGTGACAACCTACTTACCTCCGCCAGGACATTAAAAATGGCTTGTGACTGGGTCTTCAGCAAGACAATGAAAACTTTCTAAAGTGTTTTTTTTTACAGGTTACAGGTGGGGTAGAGATATGAGGAACACCTTCCATGAATGCAGCATACACGCTGCATTCAGTGCTGCATTCAGTTTGCAAAGCACCAGGGGGGTGACAGGTCCTCTTTAACCATGGCATGGTGGGAAGAGTGTTTCATCTACACCACCTGTAATCCCTTTTTTCCTTGTCTATCAAATCGTATGCTAGGCATATAGACAATTTGATCTTCGTCTGGGAGCTAAATGTCTCTGACATTTAAAGCTTTGTTTCCTACAGTATATAAACGATAACCAGTTCAATTGCAGTTTCACATATAATCACCATCCCGAAAAAATTACATTTTTGGACCTTGAATTGATTGATGTCGACGGCTGTCAGGTACAGAGTAAAACCTACAGAAACCCCTCGGCTGGTAATACTATCCTTGATACACGTAGTTTTCATCCTGCTCATGTTACCAAAGCCATCCCTGTATGCGAACTAATCAGAGCCAAAAGGAATTGTAGTTCCACTGAGGGTTTTAATGCTGAATCAGAGATCATCAGACATTGACTTTTCAAAAGTCATTATCCAGCATAGAGTGTGAACAGGGCTCATAGAATTGCGTCTAATGGTGAGTTTACACACACCAATTTCTGTGTCCAATATCTGAACCGATCTCTGGTTGCAGTGAAATCATGGACACATTGCTCCAGTTTGTGGCTGTGTACAAAATGGATCAATGTGTCCATGATTTCACTGCAACCAGAGATCTGTTCAGATATTGGACACAGAAATTGGTGTGTGTAAACTCACCATGACAGAGACAAGACTGATCTAATTAATAAGACCAAATTATCTCTGGTTAAGGACAAAACTAACAACATGCCAACTTTGGTCTCAACATACAGTCCGTATTTTAAGTCCATCTCTCAGATTGTACAACAAAATCTCCATATTTTATATGATGACCCTATCATTACTAACCTCTTGAAAGATGACATTAGGATAGTACCTAGGAAAACAAAAACATTAGGCAACTCACTATCACCTAGCTTGCAAGTCAGTTATTATGATAAACCTGTTTCACAAACATGGTTGTCCCTAAAAGGCTATTGTAAGTGTGGCCACTTACTTTGTAAAGCCTGTATGGTATTTTTATAGACCAATCATTTTTACAATCATGATCAAAGCAGAAAATTCAGTATTAAAAGCTTCTTAATATAAACTACATGATCGCTGTTGTAATTTATCGAGTGTACAATCTGTAACCTAAAATATGTGGGATCTACAATCTGTAAGCTTAAAGAGGACCAGTCACCCCCTGGTGCTATGATAACTGAATGCAGCACTGGATGCAGCGTGTCTGCTGCATTCAGGGAAGGGGTCCCCAATGTCTCTAGCCCCCCTGTAAGCTGTTAAAAGGACTTTATAAAGTGTATAGATAACAAGTCCGGAGGGACTTCGTAATGAGTAATCGTTGTTGCTGGTGTCCTCCCCACCTCCAGCCCTCTCTATGCCACCTCCAACGCTCTCTTCTTCAGCCTCCTGTATGTGTCATCGCTGTTGCTGGTGTCCTCCCCGCCTCCAGCCCTCTCTGTGCCACCTCGAGCCCCCTCTTGTTCAGAATCCTGAGGGCTGGAGGCTGGGAGGACACCAGCAACAGAAATGACTCATTACTGAGTAAGTCCCTCGTTATCTGTACACTTTCTAAAGTCTTTTTAACAACTTACAGGGAGGTTAGAGACATGAGGGACTCCTTCCCTGAATGCAGCAAACACGCTACATTCAGTGCTGCATTCAGTTAGCATAGCACTAGGGGGGTGACATAAATCTAGAATTAGAGAACATCTTTATGATATTGAGGAGCCAGTAGACAGGAACATATCACATGCCTAAACATTTTGTTGAGTGCCATAATCGTAGCAAAGCAGGCTTATGAGCATATGCAATAAAACATGTTCCTAGGCATTAGAAGGGACGCACACTGATGCGTTACGCAATAAAGAAGAATTTTGGATTTTCTCATTGAACACATATGTTCCATCAGAATTGAATCTCAGATGAAAAGTTATGTTGCATTATTAGCTTTTTTATGCACCAATTTTTTGGTCTTGATCAATGTCCACTATCTATCTGAAACTGTGACGACCATCCGCTGTGAGGCCAAGCTGCTGGTAGGCAGCACCCCGAGAAACCCCGAGACCCTTAACCCCTATACAGGGATCTGGAATTACAGCGGAGCCCAGGGGGTAGCTGCCTATATGAGCAACAGAGCCGGGGAGGTCGCCAGGGAAAAATCAAGACCCGAAAAACGAAGTCAGAAGTCCGAGTCAAAACCGAGAGGGCAGCGAAGGTACAAAATCGTCAGGCAGTAGCAGAGTCAAAAATCCAGGCAAGGGTCAAGGGCAAAAACCAAGAGGGCAGCTGAGGTACAAAATCAATAGGCAGAGGCAGAGTCAGAAATCCAGGCAAGGTCAGACACGAAACTAAACACACACTATCACTGGGGAACCAAAACTATATCTGGCGGCCTGCAAGCCAGGATCCAATGTACTTGAAGGGCACAGCTACCTCCCATAGGCTGGAGCCCACAGCCTGATGACCTCATCCGGACCGCACCTAGAACCAGGCCAGATGGTGATGCACGACTGGCTCCGCCCACTCCACTTCTGACAGCAGAACGAAGGCTGCGCCTAACAGACAGCTCTGCAAGGCCCGCTCCTCTGCTACCAACACCACCCAAAGGAGAAACATGGCGGCGCTCAGCGACAGAGGCAGACGTTGCAGGAGCAGGTCCATATGAGGACAAGGCCCTCCTATCACTGGCGCCATCAGCCGAAGGAAACCGGCTCCTCCCAGTGGCCGAGGCAGGAACACCAGCCACCGAGTCCAATGGCGATGTGACAGAAACTCAACCTTTCCAAAACTGAACTTCTGCTGCTCCCGCCCTCCACAAACCTCCCTAAATATGACGTCTCCCTCTCGGTTTGTGGCACCACGATAACGCCTAGTCAACAGGCTAGCTGTCTGGGTGTTACGTTTGACTCTGATCTTTCCTTCACCCCATATATACAATCTCTCACCCGCTCTTGCCGCTTGCACCTGAAAAACATCTCTAGAATTCACCCCTTTCTCACCTTGGAAACCACAAAAACCATCACTGTGGCCCTGATTCACTCCCGCCTTGACTATTGTAATTCTCATTTAATTGTCCTCCCCTGCACTAGATTGACTCTCCCCTCTCCAGTCCATCCTTAATGCAGCAGCCAGGATGACCTATCTAGCTAACCGTTACTCAGACACTTCTGCTCTATGCCAGTCATTGCACTGGCTGCCTATAAACTATAGGATCCAATTTAAACTGCTTGATCTCACCCACAAAGCTCTTCACAGTGCAACAACCCCCTACATCTCCTCCCTCATCTCTGTCTATCACCCCACCCTTTCTCTTCGTTCTGGAAGTGACTTTAGACTCACTTCTGCATTAATCCGAACCTGCCACTCCCGGCTCCAAGACTACTGTATTTTCTGATAACTGCTTCTTATGATTGTTTAAATATGAACCTCTGAATTGTGAAGCACTGTTGAATATGTTGGCGCTATATAAATATAGATTATTACTACTACAATGGCCACTATGGCCTCAAATATTGCTTTTCCATATACCTTGTGTAGATATTGTATATACACATATTCACAGAGGTAAGTTGAAAGCGTTTGTTATTTTAGTGTGAGCAGTAGTGTGGGATGGACATACACAGTGATGGGGGGGCATTTCCAGGATGGGGGGGTGGCATATCCATCAAAGGGGGACGTGCGTGCCAGCACAGGGGGACGTGCGTGCCAGCACAGGGGGACGTGTGTGCCAGCACAGGGGGACGTGTGTGCCAGCACAGGGGGACGTGTGTGCCAGCACAGGGGGGCCATATCCAAAATGGGAGGGGTATATCCCAGGATGGGGGGCAGCATATCCTTCACAGGCGGACGTGTGCCCGCACAGGGGGATGTGTGCCATCACAGAGGCGCAAGTGCCAGCACAGGGGGACATAGTAGCCATAATCTTTCCAAAATAATCGATCTTGTTTTCTCTTGAGCATAGATTGTTGTTCCTCTTCACCTGCACTTTTAGTTATCATTAGATGACCCCGCTCACATGTAGTCACGACACATTAATGTTCCATTTTGACACCGAGTGTTATCTCCTCTTTTTGTCACTACACGGCGATCTCACATGTACACACCATGAACACAATCACATAAACCGTTTTTTTATATGTTACTAATATTATTTTATTTTTTCTGTATTGTAATCTGTACCAGTACCCTGAGGAAGGCCTGTAAGCCGAAACGTTGGTCTATGTACTGTGTGGCAAAAAATAAAATAACACGTCTTTTTGCACCAAAACCCACTTGTGGAGTTCGCATTTCACTTGTCTGGTGTGCCCAGTCTATACTAATTAAATTGGACTCTTTTTCTCTGGAGCACCCGACACAATACGTTTGAGCCCTCTATATTCTTACTAACCTGCTACTGTAGGCATTGCTTGTGAAGGGCTAGTGATCAGTTTGCATATACTACATTCTTTAAAGCGTTTTGATACTGTCCAATCCATTATGGTCCTTTAAGGGTGCTTTCACACTGCGATTTTTGAGGATCCGATTTGGCCCCCATGTTATCCTATGGGCACGGATTGGCTTTGCCCTTAAGAGCATCCGATTTTTGTCGGATCAGATTGTGTCCGATTTTTTGCTGTGCCCAAAATTGGAGACTACTCCGATGTTGGGCACAGCGGACCAAATCGGACACGATCAAATCCAACAAATCCGCGCCAGTTAACATGTGGGAGGAAAGAGCGGATCGCTCCTCAGGCCTGATTTTAGTGTACTGAGCATGCTCAGTACACTAAAATTGCTGTGTGCCGTCTAATTTCACTTCCGCAATGTATATCCATGCATTGCGGAAGTGAAATTAAGTAAAAGCAAGGGGTAAACATAAAAAAAATCTCTATTCTCACCTTCCAGCGATCCCCTGACACCTCCAGCAAGCTCTGGATAACTACAGGACCTGGCATTACGTCACAACCCGAACAGCTTCTTGGGTCACATGACCGGTCACCGCAGTAACTGCAGTCATGTGACCCGATGATGCTGACTGTTTGTGACATAATGACAGGTCTTGTAGTCACTCGGAGTTTGCTGCTGGCGTCAGGGGATCGCTCGAAGGTGAGAATAGAGTTTTTTCATTTTTAACCCCTTGCTTTTACTTAATTTCACTTCCGCAATGTGTGGATATACATTGCAGAAGTGAAAGTGTCCCGCACAGCTCTTTCTGTGTCCGGACCTATGGAAATCAAGGCCTCGGACATCGAAATAGCACCAGGAGCCTCATCTCCGATGCCGTCCGTTCCTGTGCGTGGGCTCCTGCAAAAAGTAGGATCTCACGGACAGGAAAAATAACGCGATGTGAAAGCACCCTACGTTTACACAATGCAGTTTTATCAAGATTTTGGCACTACTTTGCAACACTTCAAAAATGCAACAATGGGGGCGTGGCCTAGCACATGGTGGAGATGGCTGCCTAAATCAGGAACTCCAGGACCCGCAGGCAATACAGCGTCGCTACAGCTTCACATCCCGGTCATACTGCCCCAGATATCTCCGGACGGACTCCTCTAAAGGTCAGGCACCTGATGGGCCGAGTCTGCCAGCCTCACAGACAACAAACCCGCGGTCTTTCCTCATTTTTCCCGCGGCTGCAAGAACAGCAAGGTAAAGGGGCTAAAATGGCGCCGCAACCTCCCCCCTCCTCTCCACGCTCCACCCGCACTTCCAGACGCGGATCCATAGCGTCTCTCTCTGCTTCCTCCTCGGGCTCTACACCCTCGGGGCCCTCTCCAGAAGCACCGGTATCACACGCAGCCATGAGAGAGCTCCTAGCAGGCCTCCGGACCTCCCTACAGAGCGACATGCAGGCCATGACGGCGGGGCTGAGAGGGGAGGTCACGGACCTCACAAGCCGCACCACGCACCTGGAGGAGAAGATGGGGGAACTGGTGCGTTCACATAATAGCCTCCTGGACGCACATGAAGCTCTCCAAGTTAAAATGGAGCGGACTGTCCTCAAAACCCTAGACCTGGAGGACAGGTCTAGGCGTAATAATATCAAGATGAGGGGCATTCCAGAATCAGTCCCTTCCAGTGAGCTACGTCCTCTACTCCAAGCATTTGTGGCTGCAATCTTACCCTCACTGTCACCAAGAGAGGTTGTAGTGGATCGTATTCATCGTCTCCCCAGACCCTCTTCCTTAGACTCATCTGTTCCCAGGGATGTGCTAGCAAGAGTGCACTTTTTTGAGATGAAGGAAGACTTTATGCGAGCACTCCGCAACGGGACTGTGATTCCAGAGCCGTATCAACATATCTCAGTTTATCCTGACCTTTCGGCCGGCACCCTGTCCAGACGAAGAGCCTTTCAATATGTTACTAAGAACTTGAGAGACCAAGGAATCGACTACAAATGGGGCTATCCGATGAAGCTCATCATAAAGAAGGATAACCTGTCACATGTCTGTCTGCAGCCGAGAGAGGCGGAAGACCTGCTACGCTCCTGGGGTTTACAGCCCCAGCTGGACCCTGCCTCATCTGTCCCAGTCCAACCGCCAGAGGAACGGGGAGAGGATCTCTCTCAAAGCCTGCCGTTAGTGAGAGTCTTGAATCCGGAGTGAAAAGCTCCAATGTGACCTGACCGGTGATGTATATGGCCTTCGCTCACAGCTTCTCTTAGATCCTTGCCTGCGGGAACCTGTTTCCTGTGCTTTTTCTTCATACTTCCTCCTTCTCACTGCACCTGTAGTGCTTTTCTCTTCTCCCTTACTAATTACATACTTCTCCTTCCTTATACCTTCCTCTCATCTTGACCAACTTCAACTTCCCCTTCTAGTGAGTCCATCCTGCTTTATTTCCTCCCTTACCCTCTTTATCAGTATTTCCCTTCTTCCTCCTTTTTTCACTCCCTTTGTCTTCCACCCCACACCTCTGATCCCTAACTTTCTTCTTCTCTACGAATACACATCTCCTCGTTTATTCCTTCCCCTCTCCTGAATATCTCCTAACCCAGACCCCTTCTCACCTCTTCTTTCTATTTCCCTCTGGCTGGCCCCAGCATTGGTGCTTCTCACTCTATCCTAAGCACCTAATATCTCATTTTACCCCCTAACTCTTCATCCCTATACAATCTCGCCCCCTTTACTTCTAGACTCTTTCCTTCCTCTCTTCCTTTGCTCAGGTATTGCTCAAGAAATCTGTGACGGGATAAATGGTGAGACTCTTATTGCGTGGAGTCTCACCTAAACTGAGTAATTTGTAAATAGGTGTATAAAAGTACATTAATCCTTTGTTTCCCCTCCCTCCTACCTGCCCCCTCCACCTCCCCTCCTTTGCCCTTTCTGTGTGCTTGTGCGGTGCGAGGTAGCGCACCAGGCGGACCGGCCGCCGGCCTTTGGGGAAACCATAGCGTACCTTGTTGCTAAACTTTTTGTATTATTCTGCCTATTCACACAGAGTGGAACTTCAGAGAGATCCATCATGAGCATCAAACTTATTTCAACCAATGTTAACGGGCTGAATTCACCCGCTAAACGCTCTCTGGTATGGTCCCAGTTGAGAAAAACGAGAGGTGATGTGATCTTGATTCAGGAATCACATCTCCTGAAGGAAGATAATCACCGTATGGCCTCACGGCAATATCCGCACCAATATTTTGCCAATGCAAATATTAAAAAAGCTGGTGTGGCAATTTTCTTACATAAATCCCTCTCATTCCAACTGGTTGACAGTGTCTCGGACCCGCAGGGTAGATATTTGGTGGTGAAGGGTCTAATTAATAACGTCCTATACTCTCTGGTGTCAGTCTACGGTCCAAATACAGGGCAACGCAAGTTCTTTCGTTCCCTTTTCCCGAAGCTGGCCTCCATCACATCTGGCCTGACGGTGATTGCGGGCGATTTCAATCTCCCAGTTCATAAACGACTTGACTGCTCCTCCTCCTCATACTGCCGTGGCGAGATGGGTGGTCTAATATCGGACTACCATCTACACGACATATGGCGGTACTCCCACGGGGAGGAGAGGGACTATACCTACCAATCTCCACGGTTCCAAACATATGCGAGACTAGACTATTTCTTGGTCAATGATCCACTCCTGTCTCGGTGCCTATCATCCTCGATAGACAATATCACCTGGTCAGACCATGCCACGGTATCCCTTTGTGTCTCGGACTCCTCACATGTCTCACCGACTTCATTATGGAGATTAAATGAACACCTCCTGGCTTCCCCTGACAATATTAACCATATCATGGCCTGTATTACAGACTACTTCTCCCTAAATGAAGAGAGGGACACAGACCCTGAACTGAACTGGTTGGCCCATAAGGCGGTCATCCGAGGCGCCTTAATCCAAATGGCCTCTAGGCTTAAAAAGAAAAGTGAGGCTCACATCAAAATTCTTACAGCCAAAATAGCTAAGCTGGAAAATCGCCACAAACAAACGCCCGACACCTCTACTCTTAAAGAACTGATCGCTACTCGGGTCTCCTTGCGATCATGTTTACTAACTAAAGTAGAATTTGGATTGCAGAAGCTGAAAGCTAAATACTATGGCCTGGGTGACAGGGCGGGCTCAGTGCTAGCCAAACGGATCAAAAAAAAACAAGACCTAGCCAAAATTACCCATTTAATCACCTCTGCTGGCACGACTATTAGAAATCCTTACCAGATTGCGGAGGAATTTCGAACTTATTATTTATCACTATACAATCTCCAAGATGATCCATCCACACCCCAACCGACCCCGGAATCTATTAAGCACTTCTTGGATCAGGTCCAACTGCCCAGACTGACTAACCAGCAGCTTCTCTCTCTTAATGACCCCTTCACAAAGAGGGAAATTCAGGACACAATAAAATCTATGACAAAGCATTCCGCCCCTGGCCCAGATGGCTTTTCTTACGCCTATTACACTACCTTTGCCTCACAATTATCTCCTCACTTGCTAAGTCTGTTTGATTTCTGGCGGTCTAGTGGCAGGGTCCGTTTGGAGGGCCTAGAAGCAGTGATAACTACACTTCCGAAGCCTGGTAAATCCCAAACAACTCCGGCGAATTTTTGACCAATCGCTTTGCTCAATTGCGATCTAAAACTCTACGCAAAACTCCTAGCGACCCGGCTAATGCTGGTCCTACCCTCTTTGGTGGGTCCGGAACAGGTGGGGTTTGTCCCGGCCAGGCAGGCGTCAGACGGTACCAGGAGAATAATAGATCTTCTGGAGCTTCTTGAACGAGACAAAATTCCCAGTGCACTCTGTCAAAAGCCTTTTCGGCGTCAAGTGAGAGGAGTGCACTGGGAATTTTGTCTCAATCAAGAAGCTCCAGAAGATCTATTATGGGGATACTTGCAGGAGGTTCTGCACAGGTTTGGATTTGAGGGTGCATTTAAGGCCGCTATTATGGCCTTATACACCACTCCGAACGCGAGGGTCAGGGCATCGGGATTTCTCTCCGCACCCTTCCCCAGGGTTGTCCCCTTTCGCCACTGGTTTTTGCTCTTGTCATGGAACCATTGGCGGCCAGGGTGAGAGGGGATCCTTCGGTGCATGGCCCTCGTGTGGGAAAGGTAGAGCACAAGATCGGTTTATACGCTGATGATGTCATCTTCATTTGCACATCTTCAAGTGCCAGAGACCATTCAGCGTATTGTGGAGATTTTGAAGGAGTTTGCTACTGCATCCTACTATAAGCTGAACTCTTCGAAGTCCCTACTTTACCCAGTCAATATCTCCCGGCATCTGCAGGATCTACTCCAATCCCAATTCCCATTCGTTTGGTCGCCACGGGGCATACCCTATCTGGGGATCCAGATAACACACACAAGTAAGATCGTGAGGAGCAACATGGATGTGCTTTAACCGCTCTATTAAAGGAGGCCTGGAGTCACACTCGGGTCTTGCCCTGTCGTGGATCGCCAGAATCCAGATAATTAAAATGACATACCTGCCTAACATTCTTTATGTACTGAGGTGTCTCCCTCTCTTCATTCCTAAAAAAAACTCTAGACTCTTTTCAATCCCTAATAGGCCGCTTTATCTGACAAGGGAAATCTCACCGCATAGGCATCACTGTCCTGACGGTACCTATCGGGGAGGCATGGGAGTCCCAGACATCGCAGCTTACTATCACGCCACTCAGTTGGCAATAGCCAAGGCATGGTGGACCAATGATACCACACACCGTCTGTGGTTACAAATTGAAAGCGAATTTGCACCTCTACACTCTACCCGTGTTCTTCTAGAAATTAACCTACTCAGACGACAGTGTGACTCCTTGATCCTGAAATCAATGGTCGCCCTCCTACGTGTGTGGGAACGTTACAAACAAAATCTTATGTCATTCCTAGTCCACGCAATCTCGCTACATTCTTTGGAACCTATGGTGGACTCCCTCTCCTTCTCCTCATGGAGAGAGCAAGGCCTGATCTTCCTTCGACAGGTCTTAGATGAAGGTGGAGTCCGGCCTTTTTCTGAACTGGTTGACAGATTCGACGTTCCCCCCACCACCTTTTTCAAATTTTTGCAGCTGAGACACCTTATTTCCTCTTTGCACATCCCTTCCTTTCAGCCTGGATCAGGTGATGGATCTCTCCGAGCCCACTTCAAATCGCAACATTCTAATGACCACGGAGTGGCCGTCTGTTATGATGCTTTGTCCTCTCTCAAACATAATGCAAAGCTACCGTACATGCTCACCTGGGAACGTGACCTTCAGTTTGAGGCTTCTCTGGAGGAGTGGCAGCAAGCCTCAGTACAAGCCACAGCATTTACTCACTGCATTAATCACCTGGAGCAGTTAAAAAAACTACAAATGAACTGGTACACTACTCCACTGAAGATGTCCAAATTCAAGGGGCGGATGCCATCTAATTCCCCCTACTGTTGGAAACTGTGTACCCAAACTGGTTCTACCGTACATGTTTGGTGGCTTTGTCCGAAAATCCAAGCCTTCTGGAAAAGAGTGGAAAGCTTGTTGATCTCCCTGAAGGGTGTCTCTTTTGCTTTAACACCGCAGCTGGCTCTTCTAGGATTGGGCTTGGGGGAATGGCCCACTCCTATCCGTCCTATTACGGCCAATGTCCTCCTTGCCGCAAGGTTATGTATCTCCAGACATTGGAGAACACCCCAGGTCCCGAATATTGAGGAACTTTGCTCTTCACTGAACTCTCATTTCCAACACGAACTTTTTCTTGCCCATACCGCTAAGACACAAGCAAAGGTTCTGTCTTAGTGGGACCCGTGGTCCTCCTCAAAATATAATACGATCGCATTCCGCTCTTAAAATGCAACGAGATATCTGAGTCCACTTCTCACTAACTTAAATTGACAATGATTTTCTAAAAATACTTATGGTCTCTCTGTTTTTTAGGACCCAAATATGGGGTGCGTTGGCCTGGCGGCTGCCTGCCTGCCTTCTTGTCCGTACAAAGCACAAGCTTCCCCCCCCCCTCCCTCTTCCCCCACCCCTCCCCTCCCCTACCCTCCCATCCCATTACCCTCCCTCCTTCCCCCTCCCCTTCATTTCCTCCTCCTTCTCCCAATCATCTTTCCCCATATCTCTTCTATTACCCCTCCCCCCCTCCCTTGTTCATCCCTTCCACGTTCCATTTCCATGTTTCCCCATTCTTTCTCCCCTCATTACTGGGGTAGACATTTCCCCTCTTAGTATAATCACCCCAAGTTTGATATGTGATGTTTTAACATGTTTTTGAAATACCATTCCAAATTGGTCTTTTGGGTGTTGTCTGCATTTTGAACATTACAACTCACCATCGGACGATTGTCCTTGTTTGGAATTTCCCCCCCCATTGTATCCTTGTTTTTTACTTTCTGTATCCCTTGATGTTTTATAAACACAATAAAATACTATTTGTTTAAAAAAGCAACAATTAAAACCTCCTGTTACCTGAGGCCAAGGCCGCCAAGAGATCACAGTTAATGCAAATCAGCTATCAAAAGCTGTTGCTCCATAAAAACAATACCCAGATATACTGATTCCATTAATCTGTACAACCGACTTTTAATAAAAACTGGGGATCTAAAATTTAAATACAAGAAACTTGACTTACTTGTGTCGACGAATCTGCTGTATTGAAAACCGCTTGGTTGGGTCATATTCCAGCATTCCTGTAAGAAAATAAATTCTTTAAATCTCAAGAACTGGAGGTAGAATAAAAAACATATCACATTTATCAGACAATGTAAATAGCACCTGTCTGCTACTGTGGCTTTTATTTTTAGTTAAAAGAAAAAAAAGTATTAAAAGAATATTGCTTAAAGCACCACTCCAGTGTTTTTTTTTTCTAGCGCTGGTGTAGTGATTCACGTTCCCTGCCCCCAGGCACCCTCTGGCAACATCATCCTTTTTCAGTGCCACTCCAGTCCTGTTACGCCATCTTGTGCCCATAACTTCTGATTGGTCAGAAGTTACTTCACAAGCTCTTAAAGGAAAACCGTCAGGTCAAAAATCCATATGTAACTGATATCATTTTCAAATTCCTCACTTTAAACTCTCCCTATTTATGTATTTCTTTTATTTATATTTCCATCCCATCTTCTGTAAACTTCAAATAAAGAGATTCCTTCCATCTGTCAATCACAGTATATGATCCACTTAGGTCTCTGCTGTC
>JARQOC010000003.1:408205144-408262644 GCA_033576535.1 Allobates femoralis
AAGAATAATGACTGATGGGAATAATGAATAAGGGGTGTGAAAATACCCATGCAGAACATTGTGAGATTTAAAAACCATAGCTATCTCTCATATTTACATTCATATACAGTCATGTTCAATCATATTTATAGTTATATGAATATTACTGTATAACTATGTTCCATCTTATATGTACTAGCAAACTAATATATGATCTGTTAAATACTGGTCTGGTCGACTATTGTTTGTAATTACTCTGACTGAGTAGAGTAAGACATATGTATATTTAATTATGGATCTAAAGGAAGGTTCTGTAAAAACGAACCTGATAGAATATAGTACTCAGTCAGTAGTAAGAGATATAAGGCCAGCCTGTAAATGTTATTGGTTATATTGGATTTGGTTTTTTCCTGCAAAAATATTTTTGGAACTCTGACCTGCTCTCTGAAAAAGTTAACTCTTTGATTCTGGAATAATTGTTAAATGATTGCACATGGGTGATGGTAGGGGGTGTGTACATGTAAAGTTTACTATATATGTGTTGTGCAGACACTGCTGTGTATGCCTATGATTAAGGTGCTCTAACCGAAACGCGTAAGGCGTGGGAGGGGGGCTTGTGTACCCCAGAACTTGTGTTTTATTCGTATGGATGAATAAAGAACTGGAGTTTTAAATCAGAATACCCGGTCTGTGCGGAATTTTTCTATTTACTTCACGGCTAATCTGGATACCAGCTTGGATTCCAGCACAAACAGCCTAGGAAGGCCATGGTGAGCTATGCACTTTGAATCTTTATGACGTACACCAGTCTGGTGACGGTTCAGATCACAAGAGATTAGGATTTTAGTCCCTAACCTGTATGAAGGTAGTAATTACACCAGTCTGGTGACTGTAATGGTGTCAGGAGATTAGGATTTTAGGCCCTAACCTGTATCAAGGTATGACGTACACCAGTCTGGTGACTGGTCAGATCACAGGAGATTAGGATTTTAGTCCCTAACCTGTATCAAAGTAGTACGTACACCAGTCTGGTGACTGTTCAGATCACAAGAGATTAGGATTTTAGTCCCTAACCTGTATCAAGGTAGTACGTACACCAGTCTGGTGACTGTTCAGATCACAAGAGATTAGGATTTTAGTCCCTAACCTGTATCAAGGTAGTACGTACACCAGTCTGGTGACTGTTCAGATCACAAGAGATTAGGATTTTAGTCCCTAACCTGTATCAAGTTAGTAATTACAACAGTCTGGTGACTGTAATGGTGACAGGAGATTAGGATTTTAGTCCCTAACCTGTATCAAGGTATGACGTACACCAGTCTGGTGACGGTTCAGATCACAAGAGATTAGGATTTTAGTCCCTAGCCTGTATGAAGGTAGTAATTACACCAGTCTGGTGACTGTAATGGTGACAGGAGATTAGGATTTTAGGCCCTAACCTGTATCAAGGTATGACGTACACCAGTCTGGTGACTGGTCAGATCACAGGAGATTAGGATTTTAGTCCCTAACCTGTATCAAGGTAGTAGTTACACCAGTCTGGTGACTGTAATGATCACAGAGATTAGGATTTTAGTCCCTAACCTGTATCAAGGTAGTAATACACCAGTCTGGTGACTGTCAGATCACAGGAGATTAGGATTTTAGTCCCTAACCTGTATCAAGGTAGACGTACACCAGTCTGGTGACTGTCAGATCACAGGAGATTAGGATTTTAGTCCCTAACCTGTATCAAGGTATGACGTACACCAGTCTGGTGACTGTTCAGATCACAAGAGATTAGGATTTTAGTCCCTAACCTGTATCAAGTTAGTAATTACACCAGTCTGGTGACTGTAATGTGACAGGAGATTAGGAATTTTAGTCCCTAACCTGTATCAAGGTATGTGTCACCGTTGTGTGACACTTGGTATTCAGATCACAGGAGATTAGGATTTTAGTCCCTAACCTGTATCAAGGTAGTATGTACACCAGTCTGGTGACTGTTTGATCAAGAGAGATTAGGATTTTAGTCCCTAACCTGTATCAAGGTAGTGACGTACACCAGTCTGGTGACTGTTCAGATCACAAGAGATTAGGATTTTAGTCCCTAACCTGTATCAAGGTAGTAATTACACCAGTTGGTGACTGTAATGGTGACAGAGATTAGGATTTTAGTCCCTAACCTGTATCAAGGTATACGTTACACCAGTCTGGTGACTGTTCAGATCACAGGAGATTAGGATTTTAGTCCCTAACCTGTATCAAGGTAGTAATTACACCAGTCTGGTGACTGTAGTACAGGAGATTAGGATTTTAGCCCTAACCTGTATCAAGGTATGACGTACACCAGTCTGGTGACTGTTCAGATCACAGAGTAGATTTTAGTCCCTAACCTGTATAAGTATACTACACCATCTGGTGACTGTCGTCAAGAATTAGATTAGTCCAACGTACAATAGTATACACCAGTCTGGTGACTGTAGTACAGAGATTAGGATTTTAGTCCCTAACCTGTATCAAGGTATAGTACACAGTCTGGTGACTGTCAGTAACAGGAGATTAGGATTTTAGTCCCTAACCTGTATCAAGTATAAGTACACCAGTCTGGTGACGTCAGATCAAAGAGATTAGGATTTTAGTCCCTAACCTGTATAAGGTAGTAATTACACCAGTCTGGTGACTGTAATGGTACAGAGATTAGGATTTTAGTCCCTAACCTGTATCAGTAGTAATTACACCAGTCTGGTGATTAGTCAGATCACAGGAGATTAGATTTTAGTCCCTAACCTGTATCAAGGTAGTATTACACCAGTCTGGTGACTGTCAATACAAGAGATTGGATTTTAGTCCTAACCTGTATCAAGGTATAATTACACCAGTCTGGTGACTGTAATGACAGGAGATTAGGATTTTAGCCCTAACCTGTATCAAGTTAACGTTACACCAGTCTGGTGACTGTCAGATCACAGGAGATTAGGATTTTAGTCCCTAACCTGTATCAAGGTAGTACGTACACCAGTCTGGTGACTGTCAGATCACAAGATTAGGATTTTAGTCCCTAACCTGTATCAAGGTATATTACACAGTCTGGTGACTGTAAGTACAGGAGATTAGGATTTTAGCCCTAACCTGTATCAAGGTATGAGTACACCAGTCTGGTGACTGTCAGATCACAGGAGATTAGGATTTTAGTCCCTAACCTGTATCAAGGATGACGTACACCAGTCTGGTGACTGTCAGATCACAGAGATTAGGATTTTAGTCCCTAACCTGTATCAAGGTAGTATACACCAGTCTGGTGACTGTAGTACAGAGATTAGGATTTTAGTCCCTAACCTGTATCAAGGTAGTAATTACACCAGTCTGGTGACTGTCATGTCACAGGAGATTAGGATTTTAGCCCTAACCTGTATCAAGGTAGTAGTACACCAGTCTGGTGACGTTCAGATCACAAGAGATTAGGATTTTAGTCCCTAACCTGTATAAGGTAGTAATTACACCAGTCTGGTGACTGTATGTTCACAGGAGATTAGGATTTTAGTCCCTAACCTGTATCAAGGTATGACGTACACCAGTCTGGTGACGGTTCAGATCACAAGAGATTAGGATTTTAGTCCCTAACCTGTATGAAGGTAGTAATTACACCAGTCTGGTGACTGTAATGGTGACAGGAGATTAGGATTTTAGGCCCTAACCTGTATCAAGGTATGACGTACACCAGTCTGGTGACTAGTCAGATCACAGGAGATTAGGATTTTAGTCCCTAACCTGTATCAAGGTAGTACGTACACCAGTCTGGTGACTGTTCAGATCACAAGAGATTAGGATTTTAGTCCCTAACCTGTATCAAGGTAGTAATTACAACAGTCTGGTGACTTTAATGGTGACAGGAGATTAGGATTTTAGGCCCTAACACTGTTTCAAGGTATGACGTACACCAGTCTGGTGACTGGTCAGATCACAGGAGATTAGGATTTTCGTCCCTAACCTGTATCAAGGTATGACGTACACCAGTCTGGTGACTGGTCAGATCACAAGAGATTAGGATTTTAGTCCCTAACCTGTATGAAGGTAGCAATTACACCAGTCTGGTGACTGTAATGGTGACAGGAGATTAGGATTTTAGTCCCTAACCTGTATCAAGGTATGACGTACACCAGTCTGGTGACTGTTCAGATCACAAGAGATTAGGATTTTAGTCCCTAACCTGTATGAAGGTAGTACTTACACCAGTCTGGTGACTGTAATGGTGACAGGAGATTAGGATTTGAGGCCCTAACCTGTATCAAGTTATGACGTACACCAGTCTGGTGACTGGTCAGATCACAGGAGATTAGGATTTTAGTCCCTAACCTGTATCAAGGTATGCCGTACACCAGTCTGGTGACTGTTTAGATCACAAGAGATTAGGATTTTAGTCCCTAACCTGTATCAAGGTAGTACGTACACCAATCTGGTGACTGTTCAGATCACAAGAGATTAGGATTTTAGTCCCTAACCTGTATCAAGGTAGTAATTACAACAGTCTGGTGACTGTAATGGTGACAGGAGATTAGGATTTTAGGCCCTAACCTCTATCAAGGTATGACGTACACCAGTCTGGTGACTGGTCAGATCACAGGAGATTAGGATTTTAGTCCCTAACCTGTATCAAGGTAGTACGTACACCAGTCTGGTGACTGTTCAGATCACAAGAGATTAGGATTTTAGTCCCTAACCTGTATGAAGGTAGTAATTACAACAGTCTGGTGACTGTAATGGTTTCAGGAGAGGATTTTAGTCCCTAACCTGTATCAAGGTTGTAAGTACAACAGTCTGGTGACTGTAATGGTGTCAGGAGAGGATTTTAGTCCCTAACCTGTATCAAGGTAGTAAGTACAACAGTCTGGTGACTGTAATGGTGTCAGGAGAGGATTTTAGTCCCTAACCTGTATCAAGGTAGTAAGTACAACAGTCTGGTAACTGTAATGGTGTCAGGAGAGGATTTTAGTCCCTAACCTGTATTAAGGTAGTAAGTACAACAGTCAGGTGACTCTAATGGTCACAGAAAAGCTTGGATTCCCATCTGTATCACCCTGCCCATATCCTCCTAGATACGTCCTGAGAAGGACTTTTCTGGTCACTGGAAAGCTTGGACTCTGATCTGGATCACCCTGCCTATATCCTCCTAGATTAGTCCTGAGAAGGACTGTTGTGGTCAGCAGCAGTTTACAGCCCTTCTCCGGATCTACCTATAAGGGCCGCAAATCTGTCCCTAAGCAGCAGCAGACACTCTCCCTACACTCACTGTCTGGATGGCTGTGTGCCGAGCACAGCGCGCCGGGAGTTATAAAGGCTCGGTCACGCTGTGCAGGGCGGCCAATCACTGCTATGCCACAACTAACAGGGCTGTGGCATTGCAGTGGTCTGCCAGCCAATCCCTGCACGTGGGCTGGCTCTCAAAAGAGCGCCAACATGCAGAGATGACGACCACGAGCACAGCACGAGTATCGAGAGATTACTCGGTGCTCGCCGAGTAGCCCGAGTACAGTGATACTCGTGCGAGTACCGAGTAGTGGCGAGCATGCTCGCTCATCACTACTCTTCACCCATCAGGGCTTCTTTCATCTGCTGGAAGGACTCTTCTTGTTCCTTGCCCCACTTGAATGGAGGTTCCCTGGACTTGCCTTTCTTGGGTTGGCCTACTCGGAGGTTTTGTAAGGGAGCGGCCTTATTCGTGTACTCCTTGATGAAACTCTTGTAGTATCCCACCAATCCCAGGAACTGACGTACTTCCTTGAGGGTCTTTAGTTCTGGATATTCTCTGATGACGGTTACCTTGTCAGGGTCCTGTGCCACTCCCTCTGCGCTGACTATGTGACCCAGGTACTGGACTCTTGGCTTTGGATGGGTTAGGTGTTCTTCATAGGTTTTAGAATACACTATGACATCATCTAGATAAAGCAGCACAGTCTCAAAGTTCTTATGTCCCAGGGAACACTCCATTAGCCTTTGAAACATTCCCGATGCATTGCATAGTCCGAATGGCATGCTGTTATAGGGAACCTGACCCCTCCAAATGACCCCCAACTCGATTAATACCTGTCCCTGCACCCTTAAAGATCATTAGCAGCGGTCCTTTTGTGTAAAAAAAGCGTTCAGTAACATTGTGAAAAACACCATTATACACTTACATGTCAGGAACTTCTTCAAATTGAATAAGTCTCAAAGGGCGTTCCCTGTGAGACTCTAAGCCCTCCTGACGCGCTCATTATCACGCCCCAATGGGCGTGATCACTAACCCTAGTCCTCCTCGCCCACCTGTATGGGCGTAATAGCCGGTGTGACGTTATTTGCATCACATCCGTTCCTGGTGACGTGTGTACACCCTTTAGGTGTAAGCCGACCTCACCATGCGCATTGCGCATGCGCGGCTTGTCGGCTTACACCTAAAGGGTGTGCACACGTCACCAGGACCGGATGTGACGCAAATGGCGAGGAGGGCGAGGAGGACTAGGATTAGCTATCACGCCATAACGAGCGCGTCAGGAGGGCTTAGAGTATCACAGGGAATGCCCTGTGAGACTTATTCAATGTGACGAAGTCCCTGACATGTAAGTGTATAATAGCGTTTTTCACAATGTTACTGAACGCTTTTTTTACACAAAAGAACCGCTGCTAATGATCTTTAAGGGTGCAGGGACAGGTATTAATAGAGTTGGAGGTCATTTGGAGGGGTCAGGTTCCCTTTAAATTCACATAGACCCATAGGCGTTGTAAATGCAGTCCTCTCACGGTCTTCTTCTGCAACGGAGACCTGCCAATACCCACTAGTGAGCTCTAGGGTTTAAAAGTAATTGGCAGACTTCAATGCAGCTAATGATTCTTCTATGCGTGGTAACGGGTAAGCGTCTTTATGTGTTATGCGATTTATCTGCCTGTAATCTACACACATTCTCATGCTGCCATCCTTTTTTCTGACTAGGACTAGTAGAGCTGACCAGGAACTACAGCTATCTCTTATGACCACTGCGTTCTTCATATCCTGTAACATCATTTTGGCTTTTTTGATAGCGTGCAGGTGGGATAGGCCTGTATCGCTCTTTGATTGGTGGATATGTTCCTGTGATGGTGTACTCCTTTGATCCTACCAAATTCAAGTGGATGCTTACTGAATACTTGTCCATACTCCCGGACTACCCGATAGGCACCATGCTTTTTATGTGTAGGAGTGGAATCAGTTCCAACATGGAGCTGCTGACACCAGTCCTCTAGCTGTCCCTTGTAGTTATTATCCTCTACCTCGTTGGGTGAAGGTAAGGATCCCACTGCTTGTATCTCATTGTTATGCACAGTGTACAGCTTAACAACGGTGGAATACCTGGGTAGTTTAATCTCTTCACTCCCACAATTCAAAATGCGGACTGGCACTCTCCCTTTGTGTACATCAACTACCCCTCTGGCTGTCAAGAGTGTAGGCCTTTGTTCTGAACTGATGGGCTCTACTACTGCCTGATAGTCCTGCCCTCTTTGTCTATAGCTGCTCGGCACCAGATCATCATTTCACTCATTGGGGGTATCACAGTAGGAAGCGGGTCTGTTACTCGTGTACTATTGTGGCACCCCTGCAGGGGATTGCCACAGGCCCACCGGTGCAGGGAGGGATGTACACCTTGGCACACACAGCATCCAACACCTTCCGCCCCAGACCTGGAGGGGGAGCCCTACTGGCTGACTTTAAGCCATATCCCCTATAAAGATCCAGGCCTGAGGGGAGGAGTCAGCCAGTTAGCCAGTAGTACTGAAGTCAGTGAGTGAGTAGTCAGTCGGAGGAAGTGGAAGGAGCTGGTTGCTGGGACCAAGCTAAGCCCAGAACCAGGGTGCTGACCCAGCTGTGCAACGCCCTATGGAAAGGGACGGAGGCCAGTTGAAGAAGTAGGAAGAAAGAAAAAGGGAACATAACTGGTATCCCTTTAGCTCACCCGGACACCGGTGTCCGAAGTTGCTATTCATCTAAGTGTAGCAGAGAAAGCCCGGACAAACCAGGAGGATCTAGTTCCCCTGAGGTTGATTTTTGTATTTTTGAATTTTGAGACTTTGTTCATAATACCTGTTAATGTTATAATGTTTTGAAAAATGTTTCTCAGTCCAAGAGTACTGAATTTAACTAGGGGGTAATGTGGCACCCTGAGATATGGGTAGCCACAGGACCACCTGGTGCACAGAGGAATTTTCACATCAGGTACCCTACACATGCAACACCTTCCACCCCAGACCTGAAGGGTAAGTTCTGCTTGCTGCTTTCCGACAAGGTCCCCTATACATTCAGGCCCGGGGGAGGAGTTAAGCAGTGCAGTACAGAGGAGCATTGTGAAGACATCCTGGTGAACGGTGCCACGCTAGGCCCATACCAGAGAGAAGCCTAGCCAGTACAGGGGCCCAAGAGTGAGGGTCAGAGGCAAGGCAAGGAACAGAGTGGGGGCATAGGAATCATATTGGTTCACCCAAGGGAGCAACCCAGAAACCGGAGTCTGAGTCTGCCAGGGATTACTTAGCCCAGCAGAAAACACCAGTCAACCAAGGAGATGTCAGTTTTCTGGGATACTTGTAGCACAGCAACCACGAATGCCAGGAACCACAGGAGACATAGCGGCACCCAACAGAAGGTTCTCACCGCCTGCAATACAAGCGAGAAACACTGGGGCGGTCAGGCCAGGTTCCAGACAGGCCAGGACTTAAGCGCACACACAAGGATAAGGATGCCTCACAACTCACAGGGTGTGGAGATCCTAAAGTGCCTCCCAACCACCTGGAGTGTATCCTGGACGTTACCTTGCAACAACATCAGTAAAAGATACGGAAACAACTTCCAGTATTTGAGTGTCAGTTCTTACGGCCCCTGATCCTGACCAACACGTAGACTGTGTCAGCATTGAACCTGCGGAGCCACCTCCCTGCGCAAAATCCCTATTCTCATCACTGCCTCGGGGATCCTGCTCCACCTATGGGGAGCATCATCATTTAGCTGCAGCATCACCCTACCCGGAGGTCTGAAAGCAGCGCCGGTATCATTATTGGATACCGTAGGTGGCGTCATAAGACTTTCTTTTATTTTCCCCTTTTTGCCATTTTTCAGCGATCACCAGGGCCACGGGCTTGGGCAAGCCATCCGTGACATCCCCCATTGCAACCGCCCGGGACCGGGTAGCCCAAGGGCCTTGGGATGGGTCATTTGCATGAGCTTTGAGTTTATTCGGCCTACTAGGCCTAAAAAGGTCACTGACCTAGCTGACTAATTTTTTCGGTAATATTCCACAAAATTTATAATTGTCACACCTGTGTGTGGCAGGGCATAACATTGATGGGAGCACTTGTATGAGCTTTGAGTTTATCTGACCTACTAGGCCTAAACACGTCACTGACCTATCTGACTAGTTTTTTCGGTAATATTCCACAAAAAGGATAGTTGTCCCACCTGTTTGTGGTTTGTGGCAGACCATAACATTGATTGGAGCTCTTGCATGAGATTTGAGTTTATCCGGGATACTAGGCCTAAACAGGTCACTGACTAAGCTGACTAGTTTTTTCGGTACTATTCCACGAAACGTATAGTTGTCCCACCTGTGTGTGGCAGGGCATAACATTGATGAGAGCGCTTGCATGAGCTTTGAGTTTATCCAGCCTACTAGGCCTAAAAAGGTCACTGAACTAGCTGACTAGTTTTTTTCAGTAATAATCCTTGAAGCTTATAGTTGTTCCATCTGTGTGTGGCAGGGCATAACATTGATGATGGGAGCACTTGCATGAGCTTTGAGTTTATCCAGCATACTATGCCTAAACAGGTCACTGACCTATCCTGACTAGTTTTTTCAGTAATATTCCACGAAATTTATAGTTCTCCCACCTGTGTGTGGCAGGGCATAACATTTATAGGAGCACTTGCATGAGCTTTCAGTTTATCTGGCCTAGTAGGCCTAAACAGGTAACTGATCTACCTCTCTATTATTTCTTGTAATACTCCACGAAACCTATAGTTGTCCCACCTGTGTGTAGTGGGGCATAACATCGATGGGAGCGCTTCCATGAGCTTTGAATTTATCCGGCCCAGTAGACCTAAACACGTCAGTGACCTACCTCTCTATTATTTCCTTTAATAGTCCATGAAACTTATTGTTGTATAGTTTTCCCACCTGTGTGTGGCAGGTCATAACATTGATGGGAGCGCTTGCATGAGCTTTGAGTTAATCTGGCTCACTAGGCCTAAACAGGTCACTGACCTTGAAGCAAATATATAGACCCCTATGAAGTCTGCACACAGAGCTGCCTGCCACACACCCTTACAAGGTGAGATTTTCCTGTGCTCTCCCGCGTCCTGCCTAGAGGTATGTACACATTGGCAGGTTTTTAACGTAGTACTAGGGACAGAGTTAGGACTGTCTCTACCAGGGCCCACCGTGAAGTTGGTTAGGCAGCTTACTGTACGTTTTCTTGCAAAAACGTATAAACCAAAAGGCCCTGTTTTTTGTCACGGCACTTGCTATTTATAATTTTTACAGCAGAGCGCCTTTTGTGTGACACTTTATACGGTTTTTGCATTTGTTTTTTCAGGTCACTGACCTTGCTGACTAGCATTTTCGGTAATATTACACAAAACATTTAGTTGTCACACCTGTTTGTGTCAAGGGATAACATTGATGGGAGTGACTGCATGAGGTTTGAGCTCTTCCGATCCCTAAGGATAAACAGGTAACTGACCCACCTGACTAGTTTTTTCAGTAATATTCCACGAAAATTATACTTGTCCCACCTGTGTGTGGCGGGGCATAACATTGATGGAAGTGCTTGCATGAGCTTTCAGTTTATCCGGCCCACTAGGCTGAAACTAGTCACTGACCTACCTCCCTAGTTTTTCCTGTAATACTCCACAAAACTTATATTTGTTGAGCAATGTTTTATCTTGAAATGCTTGGCCAGGTCCTGTTCCAGACTCTGTGCCATGCAGGCAGGCTGGGCATTCAGCAATTTGTGGTCTGGGACAATTGATGCCATTGTGCTGTCGTCTGACCCTTTGGGAAGAGTGGGAGCTCTTGTTGGGGTCCTCTTGCTGTGTGGCACATGATTTGAGCAGTGTGTGACATGTCTATACCTGTGTCTCATCCTCCTTTTACTCCTCTTTTTACTTAATGTAGAAAACTACTGCCACTTTTCCCCTGTAACTCATCCATTTGTCATTTCAAAGTCAATTTCACTCACCTCTGAAATTTTAGGTGAATGTTAACCACCTTCTATTTTGAATTGCTTTGGAAGAGTGTGCAGGCTGGCACAGACCGTGTCTCATGCACCCATGCTGCGCCATGAGACTATTTGTACTGTGGGTAGATTGTTGTCATTTTCCCGGTGTATGTTGTCTATTCTGAGTAGTGTGCTGGCTTTTGGACACATTTGAAGGTGTTTGCTATGTGTTTGCTCTTGCCTTCCATTGATTCCATTGATTGGGGTTCGACTGTGTTCTACGGACATTCGACGAACAATTTGTCAAACATACCCTAATTCGGCGTATCGAATCAAATTTGAACAATTAGGTGATGGCTCATCACTACTCACCAAAGGTTTTAGAATGTTCTCCACCCAGCCATAGATATTCTCGGTTAATACTAGAGATGATGGGTCTCCCTGGATTACCTTCTTTATGTATTTTAAGTAACATGTAGAAGGTACCTGTTCTGGGGTATCTGGTATTAGGTCCAGTAGAGAGGATGACATAGAGTCTGACCCATTGATGATCTTTGTTAATTCCTCCTTGTATATTTTGGTGGGATCTTCCTGAAGGGGGTGTACTATTTTTTGTCCAAGAGTTGCCTGTGTGCTTCCTGGATGTAATCTGACGTATTCATAATTACTACAGCGCCTCCTTTATCTGCTGTTTTAATGATAACATTGTTGTTGGATTTTAAGGATTTTATGGCTTTTCTTTACTCTGTGCTGATATTGTTTGGTACTTTGAGGTGTTTGTTTAAAATGGAAACAATTTTGTGTTTGCTCTAAACCGTCAACCAAGCGGTAAATACCCTGAGACGGCTCTTGATAAGAGGCTTGCTTCTCAGAGCGGAGACTGTTTAAATTGTTTTTACTTATTAATCGGTAGCTGTGGTGGGGCAGGTGCCGTACATGTGGGTTACAACAGAGGGAAGAAGAGGAGTCAGCTACTAGGACTTATGAAAGGTGGTGGTGAGATTGGTTTAGGAGGGGGAATATTAGAGGGAGGGGGGAAACCTAGAAACATCCTTATCGAGGTGAAAATGCTCCAATTCATCATGTGTGCAACAGATACTTCTTATTGGATAAAATCAGGGGAACAACATCACAATGGTTATTGAGTCAGAGCTTATTAATAATGTTGTTTTGGGGAGCTTCGGATGGTTAGGTGGGTCTCCTGGAATGTAAAGGGTTTGCGCTCCCCTGCAAAGCGCATGATGGTATTGCGTCACCTAAAAAGGCTTCACGTAGACATTGCCTTCCTCCAGGAGACCCACCTGGCCTCTGAGGACTTCTTCCGTCTCAAGAAGCTATGGATGGGTGAGATATATGGCTCTGGGGCGGTGGAGGGGAAAGCGGGGGTTCTAATCTTAATTCATAAATCCCTGGCTCATACGGTCTTGTCCACGCAAGTGGATGATGAGGGCAGACTGGCCCACATGACCATACAAATTCAGAAAGACGTTTACTCCATTTATAATATTTACGCACCAAATGTGAATCAGAGGCCCTTTTTTCAAAAGATACAAGCCAGACTTCTAACTGACCACGGTCACAACAGAATAGTAGGAGGAGATTTTAACATGGTACTACGTACGGAGGAGGATAGGAAACACTCTTCACCCCCTAAGGGGATGGGTCGGATGTCAGGAAACCTACAAACAGAGAGCTTTCTTGAATCCCTTTTTACAGATGTAGACATGGGTGATGTGTGGAGAATAATGCACCCACTGGATAGAGAATGTACCCATTTTTCCCACCCCCATGGGTCTTGGTCAAGATTAGATATGTTTTTTACTTCACCCAACATATTACAAAGGGTGATTGGAATTAAAATAGAAGACATGGTAATATCTGATCATAGCCCATTGATGTTGGAAACTAAAGAGGCGTATGAGAAGGGTACTGACTATTTGTGGCGATTCCCTGATACATTTACTAGAGAAGAAAACTTTGTCACCTTTCTCAAAGAGTGGCGGACACTTTATTCGACTGATAATGAGGCCCATCGTTCCGATCCAGGATTATTTTGGGAAACTGCAAAATCGGTTTTGAGGGGACAGATAATGGCTTACAGCATGGGGATAAAATGAAAAATTAAAGAACAATATGTAAAAGCCAGCTTGGAGGTGAGGAACTCGTATTCTAGATATAAAAGCACGATGGCTGACCCTGATAGAGAGACATGGTTACAAGTTAAAGAGAACTTTGATATATGGGCACAACGGAGAGAAGTCATTTACAAAAATATATTAGAACTAAATCTACATAAATTTGGTGACAAGGCTGGTCGACTGTTGGCACGTTTGTCACGAGGCAGACACACTTCTACCCCTATTCAAAGTATAATAGATAAACATAGTAATACTTGGACTAACCCAAAAGAGATCGCCCAGGCACTGGGAAAATTTTACGCGTCTCTTTCCCCAGATAGTGAATCGAATGTGCCTGCAGGAGATGATTGGCTGAATCTGATTAATCTACCGGGTATGTTAGAGGAGGATATGCAATTTTTGAATAGCCCAGTCACTGAAGGAGAAATAGAGGCTGCTATTAAAAATATGAATCCAGGCAAAGCACCGGGCCCTGATGGCTATAATGGAGCATTTTTTAAAGCCCTGAAAGAACAGGTCTCCCCTGTGCTGTGTGATCTATTTAATGCAATACTCCAGGGGGCCTCTATCCCAGATAGAATGAACCTAGCTTATATTAAACTTATCCCTAAACCAGGAAAGATACCGACGGACCCGGCGAGTTTTAGGCCAATTTCGTTAATAAATCAGGACCTAAAACTTTTTTCAAAGATTATGGCCGATAGACTGGCGACGATATTGCCCAAGTTAATACCCTCCCATCAGGCGGGTTTTATTAAAGGACGGTCGACGGCCACCAACATTAGAAGAGCGATGCTTTTATTAGATGTTATGGGAAAAAAGGTAGGATTGGGGAGGGGGGACCCAGCTGTGATCACGCTCGATACAGAAAAAGCATTTGACAACGTGCGGTGGTCATGGCTGGGTCGGATCCTGGATTCCATTGGAATGGTGGGACCATTCAGGCAATACTTGCAGTCCTTATATAGTAATCCTAGGGCTTGTATTAGTACTCCTGGTTTCCTATCAGACACCTTCTGTTTGCAGAAGGGGACGAGACAAGGTTGTCCCTTGTCCCCCCTCCTTTTTAATCTGGCAATAGAGCCTATGGCTTTATATCTTGAAAATATCAGCACGTATGAGGGATTCAGAGTGGGAACCAGAGAGGTTAAACTATTGCTTTTTGCAGACGATATTATTTTATATGTCCAGCATCCTGAGAAAGATCTCCCTCACATTCTTAAGGATATTGAAACCCTGGGAAAATATTCAGGCTTCTTCTTAAATAAGGACAAATGCGAGATCTTATTCATTAACCCAAAGAGCAGTCTTTCGAGACAAACGCACTTTTATGATCTACCGGTTGCTAAGGATAGCATTAAGTATCTGGGGATTCAGCTGGCTAGATCCCCTGGCCTGACATATAGACTTAACTTTCCCCCGATTCTTCTAAAGATAGAGCGTGAGCTCGCAGGCTGGGCGGGACTACCACTCTCTCTGATGGGGAGATGCCATCTGCTTAAGATGATCAGTTTCGCAAGATTGTTGTACCCACTCCAAAATATTCCCATGCTGCTAAAACATACCGATGTAACCAGATTGAATAGGGCCTTCTCAAAATTCTTATGGAGGGGGAAAAGGCCTAGACTGGCTTTTGGTGTCCTGAAGCAAGAGGGAGGGCTACAACTTCCGGACGTCAGAGGGTATAATCTAGCATGCATATTCCGTAATGTTCTTGACTGGGTCAGAGGCACTAACAGATTTTCTGATGTGGAGCTAGAGGGGGAGTATGCTAAGCCCTGGGACTTATCTGCTCTGTTACACTCACCATTGTCCTACTTGCCAGTAGCCCTTAAATGTACTGTGATCTACAGAGACACAATTATGACCTGGAAAGGGATAAGAAAAAAACTAAAGCTAGCCTGGAAAGTTTCAAAAATACTTAACCCTTGGAAATGTCCGGCCTTTCCATTGGGCCATGAGAATTCCTTATTTGGGATCTGGAGGGATCGGGGTATCAGAACCCTAGGGGATCTTATGATTGTGGAAGAGAGGAGATGGATGACGGAAAATGAGGTTTTAGCCACTTATGACCTCCCTCGATTTCATTCTATACAATACCGTCAGATACGACATCATCTTCTCTCTCACTTGCTGGATGTCTCTGGGGAGCTGGGGAATGAAACGTGGTCCGACTTGCTAGCTATGAATGAAGGAGATGTTTCCATCACCTCTCTTTATGCCAAACTGCAACAAATTTTGAGACCGACAAAGAAAGGGAAGCTCTTCACCAAATGGAGAAAACACATAGCTGACCCTGATCTTTCTCGGAAGATATTAGAGGGCTGGGAGACAGTCAGACGCTATGTTCACAATGAAAGATGGAGGGATTCTCAGTTCAGGATCATACACAGTACAGTTCAGGGCTTTAATATACCACCTACGCAAACCAATCAGGGGAGATGGGTAAACTGCCCTAAATGTAAGACTCCTATGACAGATTTGGTACATGATTTATGGTCCTGCCCCGCTTCCCAGAGTTACTGGAGGTCAGTTGAAACATGGGCAAGAAAGATCTGTGGGGATCCGGTGAGACTAGATTTGAAGCTCTGGCTCTTCCATTATTACGGGGAATTGATGACAGGTGGACAGCCACATGTATTATTCCATTATATTGCAATAGTAGCAAAACGACTCCTTCTACAGTTTTGGCTCAATGATAGACCCCCTGATTTGACACAACTCAAACTTTCCTTACGGAACGTTCTTACACTTGAATCGCTAGAAACACTACGCAACCCCACCAAACTTACACAAAATTTTTTTCATAAATGGAGAATGTTTATTGAACATGAATTTACTGACCAGGAAATAGTAGCCTTTATGCTACCCTATAGGTCCTCAATTTGGTATGCCACAGAGGACTTGGGTGGCACTCTGGGCAAATTGAAATGCTTGCCTTGAAGAGTACATTTAACTACTTTTACTTATCTATGCACACTGTGATACAGATATGCTTGAGAAATCTTAGGATGTTTTCTAGGGTGGGAGGTGGGAGGGATTCAGGTTAGGTATTAATTATTAACTTGTTATATTCAAACTAAGTATGATTGTACACAGATACTATTTGTTATATTTCTGTCTTTGCTGTTACTTTTCAACATCTTTGAATGTAAAGACATTTTGGAAACAATAAAAATGTTGGTTCAAAAAAAAAAAAAATGGAAACAATTTATGTAGTTGTCAAGAGTTTGGTTGTGCCAAGGTTGTGGGGTCACGTGTGTCCTCTTTTTCTTTTTTCATGTGACTCTCACATTGATTTGTGATGTAATAAATGTATAGTCTTAGAAGAATTCTTTTAGTCTTAATATGTGGAAGAATTCCACGATGTCACTATAGAACTGAGCCGTGTCAAGTTGTTTAGTGGGACAAAATATTAGTCCCTTTGATAGAACCTTCATTTCTGCCATGTTTAGCTCATACTATGAGAGGTTCATAACATAGGATTATGTATTAAAATTATTATGTAAATTTAGTTTACCTTCCGCTACATTGAGATCTGCTTTCCTCCTGAGTCTGTTGAGCTTCTTTTTCTTGTTGATGATTAGATGGTATTGTAATTTGTTGTAAAAATCCTGTATTGTCTCCTTGGTTAGACATGACCCAGGGCTTTTTATTCTGTCCTGTAGAGATTTGATTACTTTTTGGATGTTTCTCTTTTTGTTGTAGAAAAATCCAAGGAGGTGATTCCCAGTCTTTCAGCTGATCTGTAGCAGTCTCTGTGAAAAATGTGTATTGTAGGTAAAATGAGTGGGGGTTCCTTATTTATTATTAGACCTTTAGGGATCACATTTTCCTTTTTGCATCTGTATAAAAAGAAGATGTCACAGTTCAGTTATGCCAGTTTTTTCAGTAGGTTTTTCAGATCCATTTATGTTTGGTACGTTGTGGTATCTTCCATTCTTATGAAGTACAATACAAAATAATATTGTGGTACTGTGTTAAGCAGAAAATCGATGTAAATACGCGTGTCTCAACAAAAATGACAAAAGTTAGAATGGTCTTAGAGATCCTTGGTTCGTTATTGTGCCATGTGTCTAGAAAGTTGCTGTTGGAGTTTCTGGGTCCAATTTTGTAGTTTTATTTGTGGAGTTGATCTAAAAATGTATAATATTTTAGAGAGTATGATTGTTTTGTATGAAATTTTCTTATCCAGCCATCATATGCTTGTTTCTGAGATACCATGAAGATCTGCTGGAATTGATTTTTGAATAACACTCATATTATCATCGATTATATTTCTGAACAGGTTTGTAATCTGTGTGCCAAGATATGTTAGGTTTTCCTTTTACCATTTAAACTTAAACTTGTTTTTATGATGGCTTGGTCTAAATTAAAGCCTAGAATTTGGAACTTGGTGTGATTGATTCTGCAATAGGAAACCTTGGAGAACAGATTTAATGTTAAAGTTATGTTTCTTACAGATGTGATTCGATCTATTAAAGATAGAAGTAGATCGTCAGCAAATAGAGTAGCCTTGTGTTGTCTTAGGGCCGCTTTACACATACCATCTTCTGTGTCCACCTTCTGAACAGATCTCTGGTTGCAGTGAAATCATGGACACATTGTTACATTTGTACACAGCCACAAAATGGAATAATTTGTCCATGATTTCACTGCAACCAGAGATCTGTTCAGAAGTTGGACACAGATATCTGTGTGTGTGAAGTGGCTTTTAGGTTGAGATTAATGTTTTTGATATTAAGATTTACTCTAGTACACTCTGCTAATGGTTTGATGCAAATTGCAAATAAGGTAGGTAACAATGGGCAGCCTTGACTTGTGCAATTTGGAATTGGATAACAAACATAAGTTCAAAAGTATTGATACCAGTACCATTTTCCACTTAATGGCTAAGCCCCCAGCAACAAATAATACAAGGCCTCTGGTTTAAGTGTGGCACCCCACTATGTAGGTGCCATAAAAGGGGTAGTACACCCATAAAAGCGGTGTAGTCCCCCCACTGCAAGTGGAACTATGGCCAGTAGGTGGAACCCTAGAACTCGCATCCCACACTAGTCAGTAGGAGGGAGGGACCCCGGAAGGGTATACAGTGACCTCTAGGGGGAACTAGAGAAGCGATTAGTTAGTTGGAGCTGGGGGAGCCAGGCAGCCAGCCTGTAGGGAGCAAGAAGGGTCTCCTCGGCTGAGGGGCCCAGAAAAGAAAGAAGAGATCCCAGAACAGAAGAAGGTAGAGAGAAACTCGATGGCCGGAGTTTGCTCCAGTGGGGAATAGAGTAACCAGGGGTTTGCCCCGAGGAAAAACCGGGTATCGGATACCGCACCTGAATAAGGAACAGCAGGACGTCAGATTCATCTTTAGGAGATCAGACTTCACCACCACTGGGAGGCAAGGAGAGAAAGAAACAAGAACGGTACACAGTGAGGGATCCATCTAACAGCCAGAAATTCCACTTGCAGCACCCGTAGCCATTTGCCAAGTAGCATCTACTGCTACTGAAAGACTGTAATGATTGAAAGTTTTCCAGTAAAGTACCCGGTGAAGTGAGTTATCGCCTCTGCTGCATCTTTCTTGCATAAACTGTTTCTTTACAGAAACGCTGCCTGCGGGAAACTACACCATCCAAGCCACAATACCATCAACCACCGGAGGACTGTAGCGGCGCTTGTGAGCATCAACAGGTACTGCAGGTGGCGTCACAAACTTGTAAATACTTTATTTTACCCCTTATTTCATTGACCACCAGGGTTACAGCCTCATGCAGCCACCTGTGGCCTCCCAGACTGCAACCGCCTGAGACTTGAGTACCCAGCCCTGGGGTGCGTTATAAGCAGTACACATAAAAATGCTAATGATCTATATACGGATAGATGCAACATATAATATATTTTATATATAAAAATAGTGAACCTACACTCATTTGGGACAGTGGGTAAATATATGGCATGTACACGTCTGTATATAGGATATAAAAGATTCCTTAGAGGCCAAAGAGACCATTTACAGAGAGATACCCACAAAAATCTATTTTACAGTAATAAATTATCAAAATATATCCCTAAATCCATATTAAGTAAAACTTGTTTACAAAAAGCTCCAAAAGTGGAGCCCACCTGGGGCAACCGAGTTAAATATGTAAATTCATTTGGCTTCCATCCTTTTGCAATACATAGGTATTCCAGTCCCCACCCCTTGGATATTCGGGAATTCTAAAACCAGATTTGTATTTTATGTGATCCCCATGTCTGGTGACTGACCCTATTGGGATCTGTTGTTATTTTGTATTTTTTTCTGTATCTATCAGACTCCCATTTATATCTAGTTGGAGACATGATAATTTGTATTGTGTTATCTCATGAGGAAATTGTTCTGCTCATTGGTTTGTGGAGGTATGTCCTCTATAGGACAATATTGTTATATAGACATATGTGCGATTTGGGAATATGATGAGGGTACTAATAATATTGTATCTGACATATCTCTGAAAGAAACAAATGTATTAACCACATATAAATTTGCCATATGATGGTGATGAACTTTAAGGTATGGTTTAGGATATAAATTTACATGATGTTTGGCAGTCTTTGATTTTTTTGATACTATAAGAGCTTTACAAGACCAGCTACAACGTACCAGTAGGCCCTGTAAGGTGCGTTTTGGAGGGACTGTTCTTACTTAGTCATTTGGACTGTCCCTCCCTCATTGACACTCAGATAGTGGAATACATATTCCATAGCAGTTTACAATGTGCCCATTGCAGCATTGGGCTTCACTCGCCTCCTCCACCTCCTCCAACACCATGTGATTCTGCGGCACTACATTCAAATGTTCAGAGAGCCTGCAGTAGGCAGGAAATCTGAGTTTGGTGAGGGCCCAGAAATGGCCCTGTAACATACGTTTTGGAGGAATCGCTCTTGCTTAGACATTTGGGCGGTCCCTCCCTCATTGACACTGTGATAGTGAATACATATTCCATAGCAGTTTACAATGTGCTCATTATAGTGTTGGGCTTCACCCTCCTACTTTTCCTCCTCCTCTACCTTCTCCACTGCCATGTGATTTTGTGGCCCTAAATTCAAATGTTCAAAGGGCCTGCAGTAGGCAGAAAACCCGAATTTGCTGAGGACCCAGACGGATCCCTGTTACGTATGTTTTGGAGGGACCGCTCTTAGTTAGACATTTGGACAGTCTCTCTCCTATTGACACTGTGATAGTGGAAACATATTCCATAGCAGTTTACAATGTGCCCATTGAAGCATTGGGCTTCACTTTCCTCCTCCTCCTTCGCCAGCACCATGACATTTTGTGGTCCTAAATTCAAATGTTCAGAGAGCCTGCAGTAGGCAGGAAACCTGAGTTTGCTGAGAGTCAAGAGATGGCCTTGTAATGTGTGTTTTGGAGGGACCGCTCTTACTTAGACATTTGGGCGGTCCCTCCCTCATTGACACTTTGATAGTGGAATACATATTCCATAGCAGTTTACAATTTGCCTATTGTACCATTGGGCTTCACCCTCCTCCTCCTCCTCCACCTCCTCCACTGCCATGTGATTCTGCGGCCCTACATTCAAATATTCAGAGGGCCTGCAGTAGGCAGGAATCCTGAATTTAGTGAGAGCCCTCATGTGGCCCTGTAACATACGTTTGTGACATGCCCCTCCAGGGCTTTAGGATACTCGGAACTGGGCTTTTTTGAGGCTTCATCACGGGGACCACAGGGACCGAGACCCGACTCCGTGACCCTGGCGGTGTGGGTGGCTCTCTCTCTTGGGGTTTGGAATCTGGCATGGAGGGTTTATTCTGTGAACGGATGACTGACCTGGGGATAATTGTAATTTTACGTGACACCACCCGCAGGTTGCGGCTATAGATGGCCGCCGCTGCATGACAGTTGTCCTAGGGGCTGATGGTTGGGAGGCAGCAATGGTCTTAACCCTCTACGGGTAGGGCTGACCCACAGGGCAACTTGAGGTACCTGGGTGAGTTGGTAGTTGTGTTTCTGGTGCTTTTTATGCATTAAGAAAGTTCACAGACACAGTGGGTTACAGTCTTCAGATCTTTTATTCACAGTCTTTGTGTAACAACCTGCTGAGCACTGGGTTCTCGGAGGCAGAGATCTAGCTACTCCCGGATAGGAGGATGACACATAACTGGCACCCCTTGTCTGTCCTATCTGAGCCTCTTTACACTGCACTTGCCTGACCCGTTCTGCCTTGCGCCTCACCACACAGAGCTCTGAGCCAGTGACTGTGTGCTTTTCTTAGGGGTTAACCTGCAGTGTCTCCCCTTAGCCCTATGGTTGCCACCTTTTCCGCAGATGTGTGCGGTTGTCGACTGTGTCACCATGGAAGTACCACACAGTCTCCGGGTTGCTAGCTGAGCCTTGTCTGTATTCTCCACTAGCCTTGGGATCCTGGTGCCCCTGTTCTTTGGCCTAGTCCCTCCACTGCCTGCACTTTACAATGGATACGAATCCCACGGGTAGAATAGTCACTTCCTGTGCCTCTAGGACCCTCTCTTCCTCCTGGAGCCACCTAGTTTTCCTTCTCTGGTCCTCAGTTTGGCCTCTGGACATTCTCTTTAGTTCTTTTCCTTCTGTGACAGGCTTTTTTTCTCTAGCTTCCCTCCAACTCGACTCTAGCTGCTTCACTCTCCTTTTCTCTCTCTACAGCAACTCTCCTCTCTGCTGTTCAACTGTCTCTCCTTTATTCTAGATCTTTCCCATTCTATTTATACCCTTGTTCACGTGTCCCATGTCCTCTACGTGTGTTCTTCCTGACCTCACTCCTCCCAAGTGCTCCCTCTAACTACTTCCGTCACCACCCAGCCCCACTACAATGGCTCCTAGTGCGTGGCCTGGGTGTCCCAGCACTGTCTGTGCCCCTCTTACCCGTGAGTGGGAAACTACAACCTAACAGGAGTGCAGGAGTGTGGTGACTGAATTCACAGGGGCGCCACATTTGGAAGTGTCCTCCTCTACAAACTTTGGAGGTCCCTCTTGTGTACATTTGAGAGTGCCCTCACTTATTCATATTGTAGGGCCCTCACTCTATTATGTAACTAATTTAAGGGCAGAGAATACATGGAAAAAGGGCAAGAGACATGAAGTAATATAAGGTAACAGTGAGTGTGGCCTGCCATCCTCAGATTTGGTTGAACTCTTTGAACCATTAAAAAAAAAGCTGTACTAGTCAACTGGATGATGAGCTCAAATAAATGTCTGGTGCAAGTCAATAGATAAAGGATATATGGTGCCCAACCTCCAGGATGGGTTGAAGAAGCTTCTCCAAATGGCTCAGAGATTGTGATTGGCAATATTCCCCATACTGTATAGGAAGAGAAGACTTTTTGATACTTTACTATATGGTCCACTCCAGAATGTGCATCGTATTTCCAAAACGTACTCCTGGGGCAGTGTCATAGGTGCGGGAAGATATCAAGGGCCTCCCTTGACAAGCATTATCTATGATGGACTACTGTAGTAGTTATGACTCTCAATTTAAGTTTTCAAATGCCGATCGGTCGATCATCAACAGTCAGTGTAAATGTCTATTGAATATGTATCCCCTATCTCAGTCACAATGTGGCACAAGCCAGGCATATTAGACGGTTAGAAGGTCTATTCTGGGTGAAGGGCTGTTTGTGGAGCAATCAAGCTTTTTCGAAACAGGTGTATTGAAGTCCCCTCATATGATACGTGTTTCGCAGTTGATGTGTGTGACCGTTTAAAAAAGGTGCAAATTAATTTTGTTTGGGCAGTGTTAGGAGCATACACATTTGCTATAGTGAAGATTACCTCACTGATAGAACAAACAAAAAATATAAATCTTCTCCCTGGATCTGATACTAAGTCTAACTGCTTAACCCCTTCATGACCTTGCCATTTTTTGCAATTCTGACCAGTGTCCCTTTATAAGGTTATAACTCGGGAACGCTTCAACGGATCCTAGCGATTCTGAGATTGTTTTTTCGTGACATATTGGGCTTCATGTTAGTATTAAATTTAGGTCGATAATTTTTGCGTTTATTTGTGAAAAAAATCAAAAATATGGCAAAAATTTCTAAAATTTAGCAATTTTCAAATTTTGAATTTTTCTTCTGGTAAACCAGAGAGTTATGTGACACAAAATAGTTATGAAATAATATTTTCCACATGTCTACTTTACATCAGCACAATTTTGGAAAAAAAAAAAATTTTGTTAGGAAGTTATAAGGGTTCAAATTTCATGAGCAATTTTTCATTTTTCCACCAAAATTTACAAAACCATTTTTTTTAGTGACCACATCCCATTTGAAGTCCCTTTGAGGGGTTTACATGACAGAAAACACCCAAAAGTGACACCATTCCAAAAACTGCACCCCTCAAGCTACTCAAAACTACATTCAAGAAGATTATTAACCCTTCAGGTGCTTCACAGGAACTAAGCAAATTGGAAACAAAAAAATGGATATTTTAATTTTTCTAACAAAAATGTTCTTGCATCCTCAATTTTTTCATTTTCACATGGGCAACAAGATAAAATGGATCCTAAAATTTGTTGGGCAATTTCTCCTGAGTATATCGATACCACATATGTGATCATAAACCACCGTTTGGGCGCACGGCAGGGCTCTGAATGGAAAGAGAGCAATTTGACTTTTGGAGCTAATTTTCCATTCAAAAAGTGAAATGGCGCTCCTTCACTTCTGAGCCCTGCCGCGCGTCAAAACAGTGGTTTATGACCACATATGAGGTATCGGTGTACTCAGGAGAAATTGCCCAACAAATTTTAGGATGAATTTTATCCTGTTACCCATGTGAAAATGAAAGAATTGAGGCTAAAAGAACATTTTTGTGAAAAAAAAGTACTTTTTCCATATTCACAGATCAATTTGTAAAGCATGTGGGGGTTCAATATGCTCACCACCCATCTAGATAAGTTTCCTGGGGGGTCTAGTTTCCAAAATGGGGTCACTTGTGGGGGAGCTCCAAAGTTTAGGCACACAGGGGCTCTCCAAACGCGACATGGTATCCGCTAACAATTTGAATGGAAAATCACCTCAAATTGTTAGCGGACACCATATCGCATTTGGAGAGCCCCTGTGTGCCTAAACATTGGGGCTCCACCACAAGTGACCCCATTTTGGAAACTAGACCCCCCAGGGAACATATCTAGATGCATTGTGAGCACTTTGAACCCGCAGGTGCTTCACAAATTGATCCGTAAAAATTATACAGTAATCTTTTTTCCACTAAAATGTTTTTTTCATTTTCATGAATTAATTTGTGAAGAACCTGGGGGTTCAATATGCTCACCACCCATCTACATAAGTTCCCTGGGGGGTCTAGTTTCCAAAATGGGGTCACTTGTGGGGGAGCTCCAAAGTTTAGGCACACAGGGGCTCACCAAACGCGACATGGTGTCCGCTAACAATTTGAATGGAAAATCAGCTCAAATTGTTAGCAGACACCATGTTGCATTTGGAGAGCTCCTGTGTGCCTAAACATTGGGGCTCCCCCACAAGTGACCCCATTTTGGAAACTAGACCCCCCAGGGAACATATGTAGATGCATATTGAGCCCTTTGAACCCCCAGGTGCTTCACAAATTGATCCGTACAAATTAAAAAAGAAAATTTGTGTGAAAAAAAAGTATTTTTACCTTATTACGGATCAGTTTGTGAAGCACCTGGGGATTCAAAGTGCTCACTATGCATCTAGATAGGTTCCTTGGGGGGTCTAGTTTCCAAAATGGGGTCACTTGTGGGGGAGCTCCAATGTTTAGGCACACAGGGGCTCTCCATACACAACCTGGTGTTTGCCAACAATTGGAATTGTTAGCGGACACCAGGTCGCGTATGGAGAGCCCCTGTGTGCCTAAACATTTGAGCTCCCCCACAAGTGACCCCATTTTGGAAACTAGACCCCCAGGGAACATATCTAGATGCATAGTTAGCACTTTGAGCCCCCAGGTGCTTCACAAATTGATCCGTACAAATTAAAAAAGAAAATTTGTGTGAAAAAAAAGTATTTTTACCTTATTATGGCTCAGTTTGTGAAGCACCTGGGGATTCAATGTGCTCACTATGCATTTAGATAGGTTCCTTGGGGTTCTAGTTTCCAAAATGGGGTCACTTGTGGGGGAGCTCCAATGTTTAGGCACACAGGGGCTCTCCATACGCAACCTGGTGTTTGCCAACAATTGAAATTGTTAGCGGACACCAGGTCACGTATGGAGAGCCCCTGTGTGCTTAAACATTTGAGATCCCCCACAAGTGACCCCATTTTGGAAACTAGACCCCCCAGGGAACATATCTAGATGCACAGTGAGCACTTTGAGCCCCCATGTGCTTCACAAATTGAGACGTATAAATGAATAAAGAAACTTTTTGTGAAAAAACATACTAGTCTAGTAGTTACAATTCGCAGCATAGGGGACCCAATACATTTGGGTCTCTCCATGCTGAGGATTCCAGCCCCCAAGCTGCCAAGTTGTACCTGGCTGGCAACCAAAAATACGGCAAAGCTCCATGTCATTTTATTTGTAGAATTTAAAAAAAAAAAAAATGACATGGGCTCTGCCATATTTTTGGTCCAGCCAGGTACAACTTGGCAGCTACGGACTGCCACCAGCCCCCAGCTGCCTCATTGTACCTGGCTGGAACCAAAAATACAGCGAAACCTATTTTTTTTTATTTCTAGAATTATTTCTAGAAAAAAAATGACATAGGGCTCCGCCATATTTTTGGTCCAGCCAGGTACAACTTGGCAGCTACGGACTGCCACCAGCCCCCAGCTGCCTCGTCATACCTGGCTGGAACCAAAAATACAGCGAAGCCTATTTTTTTTTTATTTCTAGAATTATTTCTAGAAAAAAAATGACATAGGGCTCCGCCATATTTTTGGTCCAGCCAGGTACAACTTGGCAGCTACGGACTGCCACCAGCCCCCAGCTGCCTCGTCATACCTGGCTGGAACCAAAAATACAGCGAAGCCCTTTTTTTTTTTAATTTCTAGAACCAATTCTAGAAAAAAAATTACGTGGGGCTCCGCCATATTTTTGGTCCAGCCAGGTACAACTAGGCAGCTGGGGGATGGAATCCTCAGCATAGAGAGGCCCAAGCGTTCTGGGCCCCCCCTGGTGCGAATTGCAGCCCGCAGCCACCCCAGAAAATGGCGCATTCATTGAAGCACCATTTTCTGGTGCTGTACCCACGCTCTTCCAGTTGCCCTGGTGCCAGTGGCTAACTGGGTAATAAAGGGGTTAATGCCAGCTTTTTATTGGCAGCTGGCACTAAGCCCGAGATTCATAATATAGGGCCAATGTTAGACCCGCCATTAGGAATCTCTAGTACGGTAAATAGTCAATAAATACACACAGAGAAAAATCTTTTTATTTGAAAAAAACACAGACACAATTCGGACTCCATCTTTATTATAAAAAGATCCGACGTAGTCCACAACGAAGGTCCCACGACGCCCGATCGCTCCGACGTAGTCCATAATGAAGGTCCCACGACGTTCGATTGTCTCCGACGTAGTCCACAACGAAGGTCCCACGCCGTTCGATCGCCTTTGCTTTCAGATCGCTACTCTGGAGCCCAATCTGCCAGCATGGTGATCGAGCTGCAGAAAGTGATCTGATACCCCGGGCGCAGTGACCCACTATGTGCATAACTGCGCCTGGGCTGCCAGATCGCTTTCCGCAGCTCGATCACCATGCATGGGGATCGAGCTGCGGAAAGCGATCTGGCAGCACAGGCGCATTGACCCACTATGTGCATCACTGCGTCCGGGCTGTCAGATCGCTTTCTGCAGCTCGATGCCCATGCAGGGAGATAGGGCTGCAGAACAGCGATCTAAGAGCCTGGGCACAGTGACCCACTATGTGCATCACTGCGCCCAGGCTGTCAGATTGCTTTCTGCAGCTCGATCCCCCTGCATGGGGATCGAGTTGCGGAAAGCGATCTGGCAGCCCAGGCGCATGTGATGCACATAGTGGATCACTGCGCCCGGGGTGTCAGATCACTTTCTGCAGCTCGATGCCCATGCAGGGAGATCGGGCTGTAGAGCAGCGATCAAAGAGCCCGGGCGCAGAGACCCACTATGTGCATCAGTGCGCCCGGGCTGTCAGATTGCTTTCTGCAGCTCGATCCCAGGATCCAGCTGCAGAAAGTGATCTGACAGCTCCAGCACAGTGATCACATAATGGTCACTGTGGATCACTGTGCTGGAGCTGTCAGATCATTTCCTGCAGCTAGATCCTCAGGATCCAGCTGTAGAAAGTGATCTGACAGATCCAGCACAGTGATCCACAGTGATCACATAATGGTCACTGTGGATCACTGTGCTGGAGCTGTCAGATCACTTCCTGCAGCTAGATCCTCAGGATCCAGCTGTAGAAAGTGATCTGACAGATCCAGCACAGTGATCCACAGTGATCACATAATGGTCACTGTGGATCACTGTGCTGGAGCTGTCAGATCACTTCCTGCAGCTAGATCCTCAGGATCTAGCTGTAGAAAGTGATCTGGCAGCTCCAGCACAGAGCTGTCAGATCCGGAGGCGGTGAAGAGGAGGAGGAGGAGCGGGACGCAGTGGAGACAGAGCGGCCGCCGGAGGGGTGAGTGGGAGAGGCGATCGCCGCTCCGGTGATCGGGGGGGGCAGGAAGGGGGAAGAGGGGGGGGTGACAGGAGAAGTAGGGGGGCACTTAGGAGGAAGCGGGGGTAGGCAGGAGGAAGCGGGGGCAGGCAGGAGGAGGCGGGCGGCAGGAAGAGGAAGCGGGCGGCAGGGACAGGAAGCAGGCGGCAGGAAAAGGAAGCGGGGGGTAAGAAAGATGAAGAGGGGGCAGGAAAGAGAGGTGGGGGGCAGGGGGACAGTTAGAGGATGACAGGGGAGAAGATTGGAGGGTAGGGATAGCAGAGGCAGACAGGGAAGCATTACAGGCGCGGTGATTTTCACTTTCACTTTTGAGTGCCAATCACCGCGCCTGTAGCCGGGGGGGGGGGGTGGGGGCAAATCGACCCCCCTGGGGTGTTGTACAACTCCCCATGTACCTGCAGGCCGAGTGACAGGTCAGTGACACCCTCACTCGACTTGCAGGAGCCCGATCATTCCATGGCCCAGGGGGTGGGCCAAGGGTCTGGAAGGGGTTAAAAGCCAGAGATCATTTAACAAAAACACAAATACCTGCTTTTTCAAGAATTTTTTGAAAAGTAGGCTGTAGGAAAAAGGAGCTGTTTTACCCTGTGATTGTTTTCTTTTAGTAATTGTGATTCTCGGACAAAAATAACATCTTCGTGCGGCCTGCAGATCTCCCTTCAGAGCATTAGCCTTTTTGTTAGTGATGAGCAAGTACTGTAATATTTGTAATTGCTATACTTGTAACAAGTACTTTGTAATAATCCTGTATTCATTCCGGATGGTGAGTACAATTCAAGTCAATGGGAAATGCAAGTTATTTTCTACTGGACCATACAAAGAGGTCTGGGGGGACTGTAAAAAGGCAGAGATGGATGAGATCATGTTCAAACTGCATGGGAACAGTAGGCACACATGACATACATTCTCTGCATACTGTTCTGCCATACAACTGTGACAGAACCTAGTGGAGATAGATAGAATAAAAAGGTAGATTGTGCTTATCAAACTTCTGCTGCTGCTCCCAGGGCTGCTCAGTGTCCCATGCTCCTGCTGAATCACTTCCAGGTCAGCTCAGTCTTCTGCTGAATCACTTCCGGGGCCGCCCATTAAGCTACTTTCATATTCACTGTACTGTCATGCAAACAGCCAATCACAGACGCTCACACCCTGTGAGCACCTCTGTGACTGGCTGTTGCAGTCAGACTGCATCTCCACAATCTGGACAGTGATTGTGCTTGGTTGCGATACACATTAGTGAATGGCAACCAACCTACCATAATAGGGTGTTAAATAAATAATTAAAAAAAAAAAACTGCGTGGGACTTCGCAGTATTTTAAAGTCTAGCCCAGTGAAAGCGGACAGCTGCAAGCTTGCCACCCTCAGCGGCGTATTTTTACCTTGCCTGGCAAAAAAACATGTTTTGCCTCCGCCCTATTTTTAATTGCCAAGCAAGGTAAAACTAGGCAGTTGAGGGCTGGTATTCTCAGTAGGGTGAGGGTCCAATATTTTAGCTAATGAAAAGCAGTCCACAGCTGCCCCTGAAAATGGCACATTTAATAATGCTATTTCCAGGTGCCTTTTCAGGCTCTTTCAGCGGCCCTGGTGGTGGTGGCATGCTGTGTAATAAGGGGCTAATTCCAGCTTCGTATTACCAGCTGATATTAAGACCTGAGACTGTTAATGTCAGGCCAAGTTGGACCCGGCCATTAGGAATCTCAAATAAGTAGTAAAAAAACAACACAGAAAAAAATAATTTTATTGAAAAAAAAAAACTCTCATACCCCTCCATGATCCTCTTCTTCTCTCTTCCTCGATAGACTCAACTACATCAAAGACCATGGGGAGGAGTAACACATTCACTCCTGTGGTCTCTGATCACTGAATGACAGCGCCAAGACCTGCAATATAGTAAACGGTACACAACAAACAAACAAATTTCCATCACTCAACAGTTAGGGTACCTTTACACGCCGCATGGTGGAAACAACCGGGTGCTTCACGTGCACGAGCACGCACCAACGGTTACAAACGGTACCCCACCGCCTTCACACGCCGCTACAAGGTGCTCTACAGAAGGTTGAATCTATCTCTGGATGCACCGCCGGGTGCCTAAAGTTACCTTCTGTAGAGCACCTTACCTCATTTACACGCCACTACAACAAGGTAATAGGGGAAGACCTGGTGCAGCAGGGACAACACATAGGCGTGCCAGAATTGTGGATTACGAGAATTTCGTACGCTGATAGGACAAAGCAATAGCATCATGATTGGGCAGCCAGCGCAGGAGGCTGACTAATACATGACACTCGAGCAATTGTGTAGTGTGACTGGTCAGCTCCTTAAATATGCCGCCCTATGCAGCGACTACGCAGGAGCTTCCTCCAATGATCGCTGAAGGGGGGTGCTTTCACGGAGGCTGTGTCACGCCCTGGGGAGTTAACTAGGTGACGAATAAACCTTAACCTACTGTATTTACACGCCGTTACCATCGGGTTGAAATTAACCTCTTTTAGAGCACTGCTCTGAAACAGGTGCCGCAAGTGACTGGTGGAAACAACCGCCTTTACACGCCGCTACCTCGGGTTGATTTGGCGGTGCAAGATACATTTGTCTCATCAATCCGGTTGTTTCCACCTTGTTGTAGCGGCGTGTAAAGGTACCCTAATAGTTTACACCCATCTCATCTTATGTACAAGCAAAGCAATCCTCATAAATTGCATACCAAACAGAAAAGAGGATTCTAAGTTGCTTCAATGAATTTTTTATTATTTTAGGACTTCCGCAGCGGTCTCCAGGCCCCATATAACTGCGGTAAGCCTATAATACACCTTTATTCAGGCACTAGCAATAGACTCCCTAAACAGCCTTACTCTATATACACATAGGTTATTACACCAGGATTGTGGAAAGGGAAACATGTTTAGAGGCAAAAGGGCATAGTGCAATATGAATCTGTGTATGTGGATACAATAATGTAATGGTTTAACTGGGGGCCTGGGACTGTGCAATAATCTGCCCCTTTCTTGTGTTACCCTGTTTGTAGGTATACAATATAGTAAACGGTGAAGTCACTGTTGCTATAGCAACAGTTGTTACTATGGCAACGGTGACCTAAGCACTTAATATATGAAAGCGCTGAAACCTGCACTATAGAAAAGCTGGAAATCGCAGGTCTCAGCGTTGTCCATAGCAACAGCGGTTACTATGGCAATAGTGACTATATCATAGCGCTCAGACATGCGCTATAGTAAAGTGCAGGCCTCAGTTCTTTCATAAAGTAAATGTTGCCATAGTAAGCACTGCTACTATGGAGAGAGCTGAGACCTGCACTTTACCGCTATACTATAGCACAGGTCTCAGTGCTTTCATATATCCGTCACCATATTTTGGATTGCTAGCCAATGTAACTCATTCAGCTGGAGGCTGGAAATCTCAGCATGGCGAGGCCCAAGTGTTCTGGACCCCCTACACTAAAAATTGCAGCCAACAGCCACCCCAGAATTAGTGCCTCCATGAGAGATACTAAAACTTTCGATTATCCTACTCTTCCAGTTGCCTTGGTGCCAATGGCAGGCTGAGTAATAAGGGGCAAATGTCAGCTGACAGCAAGCTCAGAGGTTATTATTGTTGAGTCATCAATCAGATACCCAATATTACTAACCAAGTAAGTAAGGGTATAAATAACGGCACCAATAAATATTTTATTTGAAAATTAACTTCAACACATTCCTCTTTTAGCACTTTTTTAAAATTAAAATCCTTTTTTCGTAAAGTCTCCCATTCCACCCAACCCCCCAAAAAGGATGTACAAATTATCAGAAAAAGATAAATAAATAATAAAACCCAAATAAATGCTGAAGTAGTTCCTGCATATGGGAGGGGGGCAAGATCGATGACAGCATCCCCAATATGGTGGGACAACAGACACTGCATGACTGCCAGCAATTTGACAAGCCATGATTTCCCTGAGGTTTTCTTAAGGTACTGTCACACGTGGCAATATTGCTAGGCAATTTCACTGGCAATTTGCTGGCTTCAGTGAAATCATGGACACATTGTTACATTTGTACACAGCAACAAAATAGAACAATGTGTCCATGATTTCCCTACAACCAGCAAATTGCCTGTGAAATTGCAAGCAATATTGCCACGTGTGACAGTACCTTAAGGTTACACAGCAGGTTCACACAACAGGAAATCCCGCTGGATGACCTGAGATAACCTCAGTGGCATCAGTGCACTGCTCACAACACATGCTGTCTCAGAAGAACCGCAATATCGCGCGAGATGTAGCGGGTATATCTCGTTGGTAGCGTGTGTGAGGACAGGTGACATAAGAGAGTGAAGTGCAGTTCAAACTTATGTGACCCCTCGAGTTTGAAATGCAGTAATGTTTGTGATGGCACAGCTTGTCACAATGTCACAAGTGCCTGTGTGCCTGCTCTCACAGCATATGGGGATGCTTTCTTTGAACATGACCCCCCGCATGCTTATAAGGCCCTGTGCCCATGATGCTTTGTTTGATGCTTTTTTTTGAAGCAGGTTTTGAGAATCTGCATTAAAATCTGCATGTTTATTCTCAAGCTATCAAAGTCTATGACAGTTCAGAAGTGCTGTGCTAATGTTGTTGTTTTTTCCTTGCAGCTGTGGTGCAGATTTTGGGGCTGAAAAAAAGAAATCTGAAACACATCTGCAAGTAAAAAGAGAAACATGGGCACAGCACTTCTGAACTGTCATAGACTTTTCTAGCCTCAGGATAGACATGCAGATATTGATGCAGATTCTCCAAATTTGCATCAATAAAAGCATCAAACAATGCACCGTGGGCACAAGGCCTAAGAGGGTACATGGAGAGCCGCAGTTGTGGTGAAAGGGTTGGAGGATTCCTTTTGCCCCTGGCTACCTCCACACAGACCTCCAGAGCATAGGGGGACAACTACAGTCCTCAAGGTCAGCAAACAGTGCAAGTTTCTTAGCATTGAACAGGCAATAATTTCATCGCCTGCAGAGGTGATGATTTCAACACCTTGTGCAATGCTAAGGAAATACTGAAAACGTTCACTGTTTGCTGCCCTTGAGGACTGCATTTGTCCAGCCTTGTTCTACGGGAGTGTATGTAGTGTTTTGCATTTCCATACCTCACACATTCATGCCAGAGGCCTGCGGCTTGTTTGCCAGCATGTGTAGGGTAATGTCAAAGCTCCTCTTAGTTTGCAGAAACAGACCAGCACACAAGGAGTGAAGTAAAAAAACATTTATTTTAGCAACTTTAAAAAAAGCATGTTGGTACATGATGTAATTGTTCATATTTATAATATACAGTGATAATTTTAAAATAGGCACTTATCACCAAGGAAATGCAGTGGATGTTGTGTATATGGACTTTTCAAAAGCTTTTGCTACAGTTCACAAAAGATTGATACATGATAAATGAGAACAATGGGGATAGGGGAAAATATGTGTAAGTGGAGTAAGAACTGGCTCAGTGATAGGAAACAAAGGGTGGTTATTAATGGAACACATTCAGAATGGGTCACAGTTAACAGTGGGGTACCACAGGGGTCAGTATTGGAACCACTTCTTTTTAAATATATTTATTAATGACCTTGTAGGGGGCATACAGAGTAGAATCTCAATATCTGCAGATGACACTAAACTCTGCAGGGTAATCAATACAGAGGAGCACAATTTTATATTACAGGAGGATTTATGTAAACTAGAAGCTTGGGGTGATGAACTGCAAATGAGCTTTAATGGGGAGATATGTAAGGTCATGCACTTAGGCAGAGGAAATAAAATATATAATAATGTGCTTAATTGTAAAACACTAGGCAAAACTATCACTGAAAAAGACCTGGGTGTATGGCTGGATGACAAACACATTTAGTGGCCAGTGTCAGGCAGCTGCTGCAAAGGCAAATAAAATAATGGGGTGCATTAAAAGAGGCATAGATGCTCATGAGGAGAAAGTAATTTTACCTCTATACAAGTTACTAGTGCGACCACACTTAGAAGACTGTGTACAATTCTGGTCTCCAGTGTATAAGAAAGACATTGCTGAACTATAGCAGGTGCAGAGAAGAGCAACCAAGGTTATTAGAGGACTGGGGGCTCTGCAATACCAAAACAGGTTATTAAACTTGGGGTTATTTAGTTTGGAAAAACGAAGTCTTAAGGGTGATCCTATTACTAAGTACAGATATATGAGGGGACAGTACAAAGACCTTTCTCGCAACTCTCGCAACTCTCAACTTCTGAGATACCTAAGGATGGTAACACCCTTCACCTGGTCTTTACCCGACTCTGCTCCTCAACAACTCATCTCCTTCTCTCTCTGATCACAACATTCTCACCTTCACACTCACAAACCCTCGCCCATCACAGCATAGTCCGACCTATCACACATTCAGAAATCTACAGGCCATCAACCCTCACACATTCACAGACTCTCTTCTCTCATCACTGTCCCCAATATCCTCCTTCTCCTGCCCCAATCTGGCTGTGAATTACTACAATGACACTCTCAAAAGTACCCTGGACCAAGTAGCACCGCTCACCCTCAGAACCTCCAAAACACAGAGTAAAACAGCCCTGGCTCACATCACAAACTCGATTCCTCCAGCGATGCTCGAGGAGTGCCAAACGCCTATGGAGGAAAACTCGCTCACCAGGAGACTTCATCCATTATAAATTTATGCTAAAAACCTACAACTCTGCCCTTCACCTCGCCAAACAGACCTACTTCACCATCCTGATCTCCTCACTAGCCAACAACTCAAAGAAACTTTTTGACACCTTTCACTCTCTCCTCAGTCCGAAAGTGCAGGCTCCTATCACTGACCTCTGTGCTGATGATCTGGCCTCTTACTTCACAGAGAAAATAGAAAACATCCGTCAGGAAATCAGCTCCCAACCTTCAAATGTTTCTACTCCTATCTGTCCCCACATCCCCTCTGGCTCACTCTCCATTTTTGACCCAGCCACAGAAGAAGAAGTCTCCAGGCTCATCTCGTCCTCACGTCCCACTACATGCACCTCTGACCCCATTCCCTCACACCTACTACAGACCCTCTCTCCAGTGATCACCAGTCACTTAACCACAATCTTCAATCTCTCCCTCTCTACTGGCATCTTCCCCTCCTCCTTCAAACACTCTATTATTACTGCACTACTAAAGAAAACATCCCTTGACCCATCCTGCACAAATAACTACAGACCTGTCTCCAATCTCCCCTTCATTGCAACTCCTGGAGCGCCTGGTCTACACCCGCCTCACCCATTACCTCGCTACTCACTCTCTTTTAGATCCATTACAGTCTGGCTTCTGCCCCTTACATTCTACAGAAACTGCCCTTATCAAAGTAACCAATGACCTTCTGACAGCAAAACGTAATGGTGACCACTCTCTGCGGCTTTTGACACTGTTGACCACCATCTCCTACTTGCTATGCTGCACTCCATTGGCATCAAGGACACGGCTCTCTCCTGGTTCTCTTCCTATATTTCTGACCGCTCTTTCAGTGTATCATTCTCTGGCTCCACTTCCTCCCCTCTTCCTCTCACTATTGGGGTCCCTCAGGGTTCAGTCCTTGGCCCTCTCCTCTTCTCTCTCTACACAGCCCCGATCGGGCAGACCATCAGCAGATTTGGCTTCCAGTACCATCTTTATGCTGATGACACACAACTATAGACTTCAGCCCCTGACCTTACCCCTGCTCTAATAAAGAACACCAATGACTGTCTAACCGCAGTCTCCAATATTATGTCCGCTCTCTACCTGAAACTTAACCTTTCCAAAACTGAACTTCTTCTGCTCCCACCCTCTGCCAACCTCCCTAAACCTGACATCTCTCGCTCGGTGTGCGGCACCACGATAACGCCCAGTCAGCAGGCTCGCTGTCTCGGTGTTTTGATGGACACTGATCTCTCCTTCACCCCATACATACAATCTCTCACCCGCTCCTGTCGCTTGCACCTGAAAAATATCTCCAGAATTCGCCCTTTCCTCACCATGGAAACAACTAAACCCTCACTGTGGCCCTGATTCATTCCCGCCTTGACTACTGTAATTCTTTATTAGCTGGCCTCCCCCACAGTAAGCTTTCCCCTCTCCAGTCTATCCTCAATGCAGCAGCCAGGATCACCTATCTAGCAAACCGTTACTCAGATGTTTCTGCTCTGTGCCAGTCACTACATTGGCTACCTGTACACTATAGAATCCAATTCAAATTGCTCGTTGTCACCCACAAAGCTATTCATGGTACGGCACCTCCTTACCTCTCCACCCTCATCTTTGTCTACCACCCCACCCGTCCCCTTCGCTCTGAACGTGACCTCAGACTAACATCGGCATTAATCCGAACCTCCCATTCCCGACTCCAAGACTTCTCTCGAGCTGCACCAAAACTCTGGAATGCTCTACCCCAAGAAAGTAGGACCATCCACAACTTGCATAGCTTCAGACGCTCCCTAAAAAACACCTCTTCAGGGCAGCCTATCCTTCTCCCTAACAGTAGTCATTTAGACATAAGATATTCATTGTTATAAGACCCTGTACTTTGTGTTCCCATCCCGTCTTAGATTGTTAGCTCCTTCGAGCAGGGTCACCTTCATTTTCTGCCTTTTTTATTGTATTTCCAAAGTTGATTCTATGTTTATTGTATGTAACTACTGTTCTGCATTACCTTTCTGTACCATATATTTTTCTTAAATGTACCGTTGTACTGTAAAGCGCTGCGGAATATGTTGGCGCTATACAAATAAAGTTTTATTATTATTATTATTATTATTATTATTATTAATGATCTTTTTACGCTTAGGCCTGAGACTGGGACAAGGGGGCATCCTCTATGTCTGGAGGAAAGAAGGTTTAATCATATTCACAGCCACGGATTCTTTACTGTACGAGCAGTGAGGCTATGGAACTGTCTGCCTTATGATGTTGTAGTGAGTGATTCACTACTAAAATATAAGAAAAATATAATATTACTGTGTATATATACTAGATTGTTTGATCAGGTGTTGATCTAGGGACTAGTCTGATTAACATATGTGGAGTCAGGAAAGATTTTATTTCCCCAATGTGGAGTTTAGTTTGCCACATGGGTTTTTTGTCTTTCTTTGGATCAACATGTTAGGCTATGGGTTGAACTAGATGGACTAGAAGTCCACTTTCAACCTTAAAAACAATGTTACTATCACAGACTATAATAAGTTTAAAAGATACATATATAAATATACACATTATATAAGAAAGTCCAACAAGGATCAGCAGACTCCATTTATATGAGATACAGGCCATCAAGATAATGGTACATAGTCCATTAAGGGCACAGTCCATTAAAAACTTTGAGGTATAGCCCGAAGGCTGCTGTCCTGCTAATCCTGCAGGGGTAAGCACAACTGGAGCTAAACTTGGGAAGAGGAAAATTAAAATATGGCCAAGAGGGCAACTCCAGTATGGGTCAACGACCCAACAACAGGCCTTTTTTTTGGGCTGTCCTCTTTAATGCGAGTAAAACCTCTCTTGCATCTTTCTCATTGCTGCCCATGGTTGATGAGGCCATTCTGCACTGTAGTCCACTGCTGGACAGTCTTGGAAGTTGGTAGGAGCTACTCCTTCAGAGATATTCTCCCCACCAACTGCCTCCCAGCACACCCAATCATGGTCACCGCTGGAGAAGAGGGCAGAAGAATTAGGGAATGACGATTCCCCTAGGAGAAATGGGAGAAACTAGGGCAATCCCAACAGGCCCTTCAGGATTTCTTGCCCCTGTGGGTTTCTCTTCAACTGGCTGGCTAACGAGATCAGTCATGGCCTCCAACTAATGCAGCATCCTCTCGATGTCAACCTCCTGCTGCCAGTCTTGGAATTTGTCCGCGGTGGTGACCCGACTTACGTCTACCACAAACCAACCCTTGTTGTCTTTCACCTTCATGAAGGTGACCACTTCCCCAATATACAGGGTGTGGAGTTGTAACAACCGAGACGCCAGTCATTTGTGTGTGAGGAATACGGTGCTGCTATGAACGACACAGACTCCAAAAATAGTGGTAAATTAACTTTTTTTAACGGTTTCAAAAAGATAATAAATTCAAACTTTGCAAAAACAATATGGGCCCCAACAGCCCGATCACAGTGTACAATTTATGCAGCCCAAGGGAACTCACGTACCAGTTTTGCAGAGAGGGAGCACAACTATCCCAGACTAAACCAACTCCACCCTTACTCCGTACAGGGCCTACCCAGGCTCTTACTGCAGCCGCAGCACCCCTTCCCCTCAGGATATAATCTTACACCCCCCTCCCACGCTATGTACAAAATATTTCAGGATCCCTGATTCCCTTATATAAATCTATCCCACAACCTATTTACAGAAAATGCAGTTTTCCCTCCTGCATGAGGTGAAAACTCTTTAACTTGGTAATGTGCAAGCAGTTTACAGGGTGTATGTCGTTTCACCCTAACAATCAGCCACTGAGATATATAGGATCTTCCTCACACTGGGCACAACCCAGAATAACAGGGAAGGTGATCGTTCTTTCAGTTCTACAGTGTCATCCACATTCGGCTTCCCTTTGCGTCTCACGAGTGTGTAAGTCTCAATATTTAATATCTTGTATATATCAAGCCTGGTCGGTCTCTCCTCATGAGTACACACAAATAGTCCTTTGCAGTTTCTGGCTAACTCACCCTGTCTGACTATCTTATCTTTCAGTCTACAGTGTAGATCAAGCCCTTGAATAATTCTAACACGGTTGTAGCCAGGCGCGTCCTTCCATGAGTCCAAGAGCCCCTGAGAACAGCTGACACGTCTTCTTTTCTGTGTAGGATCTCCTCAGGCCTCTGACTCTGTCAATTTACCTCAGGAGAGTGACTAAAAATTAATTCCTGGTTCCAGATCTTACTACTCGTGTGCACTGATGACCTCCAGTGGCCGAACTGAGTTACTACAGATCATTTATATTAACACTGTTGAACTTAATATTAGAAATACATTTCAGCATCCTTACAGAGTCATGAAGGTAGATGGTCACGCAGCAGAGTGGACTGGTTTATGTAGCCTCTTTCACCAGTCCTGTCTTCGGCTAGGAGCCCAAACCCCCTCTTCTGGAAGAATGTTGTCACCCAGCCCTGGGTTCATCTTCCACTCTCTTAAACCACCCTGAAGAGCCCTTTCGCCAGTCCCCTGGTCTGTTGCTGTTAGGAACAGTCGGTTCCTTACCGGTATGGATGGGAGCGACAGACGAGTAATCCTCCCTCCACCTGAATTCGGTCCTTCCCCTAAAGTGTCCTGGACCCAATTTGGAACTGAGGTAGGAATTCAGTCCTTGGCGCTATGGCTTCCTTATGTTGGTCCCACAGCTTGTCGGTTTGCAGTCAGGGATACACTGACTGACTGCCGGTATGCCGGTGTGGACCCCAGACTCCCCAGCTGGCTCCAACCAGTCCTGGTTTGTCCCCTCTGGTGTCTGGGTCACCTCTCTCCAAAGAGGTGTCCTCCTGTCATGGACGCAGTCTCCTGATGTCCAACCTCCTGCTGACTCACTCGCTGACTCACTCCAACTGTCACTCAAGTCTCCCGCTGTATCTAGGCTCCACGCCCTGGGACCTACTGAATATACTGTCCCCTGCCCTAAGGTGGCCTAGTGTATGCGTGCTTATGACAGATTCTGTAAGAACCCCATATCCATGACTATGGAGGCACTACACCTTCTGTTTAGGGTGCAGTACATCCCTGTGGCGCCTTCCCATAGGGGTGCCACACTTACGTACACTAAGATTAATAAGCCTTTAAATAATTTGGGACACCTGTAGATGCATTTTAATTCACATCTGAAACACACTGCTTATTTGTGTAGAATCGTGAGAAAGTCAAAAGAAATCAGCCAAGATATCAGAAAGGGAATTGAGGACTTGCACTGGTCTGGATAATCCTTGTATGTGATGTGGCCAGAGACAGGGGTACTCGGACACCGGGACTGATAGTTTCTTGGATGGGGGAATCACGGGAGGTTAGGATCCCGGTTCCGTGCCCTGGTTATCATTTCTTAGATGGTGGGGAGGGAATATTTACAAGTAAACGTGACGCCACCTGTGCATCCCGGTAATATATGTACCAGCGCTGCAAGCCGGCCGCTGCGGTGATGGTGGGTGCAGCAGAGAGTAGTCCAGCTCCCCACAGGAGGAGCTTTTACCTCAGGGAAGCGGTGATGGAGATTGGTGAGGGGGATGAGGGGAGTAGTTGTTGCAGATGCTCTTACCCCTCACATGCATGCTGGTGTTGATTCTGCAGCCCACCGGGCACCAGTGGGAAGAACAACGGCCAAGTCAAGTTTAACTCCAATTTACTGGGTACCAGCAGATGTTAAAATGGAACACGGTACAGTTTGGTTTACCGGGCGGATGTTGCCAGTTCAGGGTCCCCCTTATGGAGTCTCTAGATGTTCTTTCTCTGTCTTCGGGGTCTAACTGTCTCTTCTCTGTCTCTACCACCTTCACAGTGCTCTCCCGCCAGTCCAACGGTTTGTAACTAGCCAATCAGGTTGGTCCCTTACCGGTCAGGTTGGTCCCTTACCGGTATGGACGGGAGCAGCAGGAGCGCACAATTTCTCCTGCCACCGAAATTCAGTAAGCAACCACTCGTGTCCTCAACCGGTTTCAGTCCTGAGGGGTGAGAGGTCCTTGTGGTGCTAACGGCAACCTGATCGCTATGGGCCCGCAGCTCATCGGTCTGCGGTCAAAGGTGAACTGCTAACTGCCTCGGCTTCCCGTGTTGCCGGTGTTTCCCCCAATGCGACCAGCCGGCTCCAACCAGTCCGGGTCCGTTGCCTTCTGTCCTGGGTCCTTAAAGATGGGGATCCCTCCTGTCAGCGGCACTGTCAGGCCTGTCCTTCCTGACTGCCTTTCCAGCACTGTCTGAGGTAAACTGTCACTCTCTCTCACTACCCTAGCCTAGGCTCCATCCCCTCTTTGGAACCTACTAACTTACCATTTCCCCCCCCTCTTTCTACTCTAGGTGGCCTAGTCTTAGGTGTGTGCATGTAAAACCAGACTCCATAGGTTAAACCCTGAACTGACAACTTACAGAGATACCACATTCGTTGTCACAGTGCAATACCTCTCTGTGGCGCCTAGCCAGAGGGGCGCCACATATGCAATTTCCAGATACCTCAAGGTGCTTCGTCTATCTCGTTTATCTGTTCAAACAATTACATGCAAGTACAAACAAGATGGAAATGTAAAGCCATCATACTGCTCAGGAATGAGACAAGTTCTGTGTACCACAGATGAACATGCTTTCTTCTGACTTGTACATATCAAACTAAGAACAAACGCAAAAGATCTTAGGAAGATGATGACGGAGGCTGGTATGATTGTGTCATTATCCACAGTGAAATGAGTACTGTATCAACATGGGCTGAAAGGCCTCTCTGCCAGCGCATGTGCAGTACGGGGCTTGAAGCTCTAACAGCGGTGCGGGTATAAATACGCATAATAGCCCCCCGGTCCTGTGTGCTGATCCGGTCCGTGGCTGTCTGCCTCAAGCGGACAGCCACGGATCGGATCACGCACGCAGTGTGAAGCCGGCCTAAGATGAGCTAAGTTTCAGTTCTGCACAGACCACTACCATTATACAATTTGTTCCACTTAGCTCATCTTAGACTTTTAGTTTCAATTCCCCAGGCCCATCTCTTCCTTCCCAGCCTGACTCTGGTTTACGCCACCTGTCGCATTTACTATAACATCTAAAGCGGCCGTCACACGCAACGATTTCTTGCCCGATATCGTTTAAGCGATCTCCTTTTTGATCGCTTAAGCGATATCGTTTTGGCATCGTTGCATGTAATCAAGCGATTTTACTATGTAAAATCGCTTGATCGTGACATCGCAGATCTGAGCTCCGGAGCTCAGATCTAGCGCTGAACGATGTCACGATCTGCTTCATCGTGGTGTATAACACCACGATGAACGATCTCCCAGCGGCAGAGCCTATGCTGGCAGATGGTAACTATGGTACACGTCGGGTTACTAAGCGCCGCGCGGCGCCTAGTAACCCGATGTGTACCATAGTAACCAGCGAGATCGCGGCTCCACATCGCTGGTGAGTCTGTCTGTGTGACATCTCACCAGCGATGTGAGCGATATTGTAAGCGATCGCGCGTGCACGTGATCGCTTACAATATCGCAAGAGATATCTGTGCGTGTGACGGCCGCTTAAGACTGTTTTTTTTTTTTTTTTTTTGTTTCATTTGCTTATGTATAGATGTATGTGTCCTCAGAATCTGTGTCTTTACCAGCGTAATAGCCCCCCAGTCCTGTGTGCAGATCCGGTCCGCAGCTGTCTGGGTCATCCCGGACAGAACCGGACCGGATCACGCCGCAGTGTGATGCGGGCCTTAGGCTGGATTTACACCACAGTTTTTTTACCTGATTAGGTTCGATCAGGTTTGTGTGTCAAAACCAGGAGTGTCTCAAAAACATAAAACAGGTGTCAATCTTTCAATTATAGTTCTTCTCTGCAGGTTCCTTTCCTGGTTCCTCTCCTGGTTTTGACACACAAAACCTGATCAAAACTGATCAGGGAAAAACCGTGGTGTGAAACCAGCCTTAGGGTATGTTCACACAGTGCATTTTTGCTGCGGTTTCTGCCTGTGGTTTACCATTGGTTTTATGGTAATATATGCTAATTTGTTACTGCGGTTTTGATTCCCAGCAAAACCAATTTGTTTCTCAGAAACGCTGTGCACACACATTGGTTTTTGTTCTCTGGAAACAGTGTAAACGCCACAGGATTAGCTGCATTTTTGTTTTCCAGCAAAACCTATGTGATTCTAGGATTAGCTGTCCCAACACAATGGTTTTTGTTTGGTGAAGAAAGTGGAAACACCTCAGGTTTTGCTGTGTTTTAGGGCCACGTCACACGTATCAATCTTGTGAACGATATCGCTTAAGCGATCCGGAATTTTGATCGCTTGAGCAATATCGTTTGTGCATCGTTGCGTGTAAATGAGCTATCATTGAGTGAAAAATCGCTTGATTGTTTGGTGGAAGATTTGTGAGCAGGACCTCAAATCCGTCGTTCATCGTTCAATTAACCTGCACTCAACCTGCTGCATCGTGCTGTGTGACATCTCTCAAGTGATCTCATTCACGATTTAGCCAATTCCTGACACTACATGGTGTCGATCGCTGAGTCGTGCGAACGATCGCTGGCGCGTTGCCAAATTTAACATCGCTTAAAAGATTGATGCTTGGGACACCGCACAAACGATATCAATACATTATTCTAACGATATCAATCGCGTGTCTTTTCAGCCAATATCGTTTACAAGATTGATGCGTGTGACGTGGCCCTTATGGCCACTTTACACACACCAACTTATCTGTCCAACTCCTGCCCAACTTACTGGTTGCAGTGAAATCATGGACACATTGTTCCATTGTACACAACCACAAAATGGAGCAATGTGTCCATGATTTCACTGCAACCAGTAAGTTGGTCAGAAGTTGGACAGATAAGTTGGTGTGTGTAAAGTGGCCCTTATGGTGGGTTTACACGTCGCGATATCGGTGTCCAACTCCGACCAAAAGTCACGTGGTTCATGCGTTGGACCAGATATTGTTCGTGTGTTGTATGGTGTGAACGTCCAATACAATGCACGAACGATGTCAAACCGATATCGGGGATCTAATTAGCCTGCTCTCCAACGGCCCGATATCGGATGCCGGTTGGAGCCGGATCGTGCTGTGTGACAGCCTAACTCCGATGTGCAGTACAACGTCCCCAATCACTCCCATGTTAAATGGTCGTTCCTGGGTCGGGGGACGTAGACATCATAGGGACGTTGGATCATGATATCACGCTGTGTAAACCTCCGATGCGATTCTTTGAAATCCGGGCACAAAATGCGCGCTCCCGCGCCGTCGGATCCAATATCGGACTGACGTTGGAGCGTGTAAACCCACCATTAGAAAGAATGAGCATGTCAATTCTTTGCTGAACTTCTGCTAAAGTGGAAACACCTGTGGTATTTCATTTTCTGTGTGTGTGAAAGCTTTTCCCTGATCACATAGGTTTTCATGGAAACCAAAAACTCAAGATTAGATTAACATATATTTACATAAAACCAAGGCAAAACCTGACCTCTAACGCAGCAAAACCTTCCTGTGGGCACATACCCTTACACATATCAATGTTCCAGTGACCTGACCAACGATCGTGATCGCTAGAATATCGCTATGTGATCGCTGGTGAAGTGCCACACAGGAATACTTACCAGCAATCACCCAGCGATGTGCCCAACACCCGACGGTCGCTTGCATCATTCAGGATCTTGGGCGCAGACTGGGGTTCACTGGTCATTGCCCCTGTCACACATGCCGATGCATGCGTGATAGCGGCAGACCAGCGACTGAAAAATGGTCCTGGCCATTCCGCAGTGATCAGCGAGCTCATCCCTGGGTCGCTACGGCATATCACACGCAGCGACATCACTGTGAGGTCGCTGCAACGTCACAAAACCTGTGATTTTGCAGCGATATCGTTAGCGACATCGCTATGTGTAACGGGGCCTTAAATTTATTAAACCTCAGACGGTAGACTATTAGCATGGCAGGGTGAGCCACGCAGCTCAACAACACAGTTTTGGAAGACTTATACAGCAACAGTCAATGCAAATGTGTGGCACTGTCCCATTAAGATTTAAACGTAATTGCAAACTGACACAGCAAGGCAGACAAGCTTTGTGCAGCTCAAGTAACATCTGTCTGCGCATATAGTAGACCTAAGCAAGAGAACAAGTTAGATGTTTTGATACCAAAACAGAATATGTAGCGGGCATACAATCCTTGGCCTAGCTGACTGTACCCGGGCACTATGCTGTTTATCTGCCATAAGGGGTACTGCACCCAGTAAACGTGTGTGGTGTCTCAGTCCTTGAGGGAACAGGATGGTGAATAGACACCACCCAAAACACCCAACATACCATAGGACCCAAACGTTCCATGGGCGGACCTGGGGGGAGGGCCCAGTGGAGGGGACAGGGGAAGAACAGTTGGAGGGTGGAAGGAAGAAAGAAAGAGTAAGAAAAAGGAAGTAGGAGTGGGATGTTGTGTGCGGAGGACAGAAAAGACCCCAGGGGCACCGGTGGCGTGAAAACGACCTGTGCGCTCGAATCTGGGACTGGAGATGTGGGGAAATACAGGTGTACAACAGTCCGCACAGCCAAGGTCCACTTACTTCAAGGAACACACGGTTAGGTGATATTCAAACAGGTTTCTTTATTGCTTCCAGCAATAAAGAAACCTGTTTGAATATCACCTAACCGTGTGTTCCTTGAAGTAAGTGGACCTTGGCAGCGTGGACTGTTGTACACCTGTATTTCCCCACATCTTCTTGAGATTCCACGTGCGAGTGGTCAGTGGAAATTCAGCAGCAGCCATCAGGATATTACTACTACATGCCTGAATACCAGTTGTGGGTCTCACAACTTCATAGGTGAGTGAATTCCCTATACACAACCCATACACCCAGTGTCATAGTGATAGGGCACTATTGCGCCTCTTGTTCCCCTTCCCTTTCTTTTATCTAATCTGGGACTGATCATAGTCAGGCAGAGGGGTTGTTCAAGAACCAGGGATCGGCTCTGAATGTGGCATGGGAGTAGTACGCCCAAACCACTGAACCGAAGGCCACAAGGTCTAAAGGAGCTGTGGCTGCAACTCGACGCACTGACTGAGAAGGCAGCCAAACTAGGGTCAGGAAACAGGTACCAGTCACCCGAGAAGACCCATGGCTTCTGGATTGGGGCACTGTGTGCAGAAGCGCTGGCAGGAGAGGTGAAGTAGCACTGGGAGAGAGACCAGAGAAAGGAAAGGCGCACAAAATGGGTCTTGGGCAAATTATCCTGGTTCCTTGGTGACAGACCAGGCTGGGACTTGGCAGAGAGAAGCACCCTGGGAGCAGTGTCAACTTCAGTGAGTAAACCAGGTACTGAATTCCAACACTGTGTGAGACTGTTATATTCTCCCGCATGCAGAGCTACCGACTGCAAAAGCAAACGAGACGCAGATGCCCAGCTCGAACATGGCCTTACACATCCATCCCAATCGAACACATCTGCCCCGGGTACTGCTCCACCTACAGGGAGTGACAACATCAGGCTGCAATACCAACATCTCTGTAAGTCTGACCCACAGTGTTGGTCCCTCTTGACCGAAAACAATAGGTGGCGTCACAAACTTTAAAGCTACAAACTTTATTCCCTATCCGACAACCCCTAAACCTTAACCTTAAGAGGATTGACTCCACCGGGGTCATGGAAGCTGGGTCTCAACACCTGTGACTCCCCTGCAGCAACTGGAGCCCGATACCGATTGCCCCACGGCCCCAGGGCGGACGAGTCAAAACTGGCGTCACAAACAGGATGCGACTGCGATCTTGTGCGCCTTGAGAAGGATTTTTAAAAGATTGTGTGTGCCTTTTGAAAATGGAGACTATGGAGGACTAACACTATGTGCTGGCCCGGGGGTGTGGCCTGGTCCCTGTCATGGGATGGGCCCGCACAAGGCGCGAAAGGGCAGGTCCTCCTCAAATGCCAGCAAAAAGCCAAGGGGGCCTGCTCAAGGCTATGATGGCTCCTCCTGAAGAGGCGAGTGACACCTGGAAGGGCGAGGTCTAGAGACAAAAAAGCGGGAAAGAGTTCAGAAAGGAGAAAGGGAGCGGTGTGTGCAGAAGTGACACCATCGTGTCCAGTGGTTCAGTGAGGCTGGCAGGTGGTAAAAAAGGAGCCGGCATCCCCAGTGAGATGGAGGGAAATGCAGACCTGTTACTGCCGGTGGACGCAGAGTTCTGGAAGGCCGCGCTAAATTACCTCAACCTGCAGCTGCATAAGGCTCAGGTATGGGCCTTGAGAAATTGGAGAAAGAATGTGCTGGCAAAAATGGCCCAGGGTTCAGCGGCACTGAAAAACCCAGTGCCACGGAAGGAGAAAGTGGAGAGCAGGCCACAGACCACATGTGATGCTGCCACCCCCGTAAAAGCAAGTGTGCTGCCAAAACCAGGACTGGTCCTGCAAGCCTTAGACAAGCAACCCGGGCCGGGAGCGGAAGGTGGGCAGAGCGGTAAAGGAAAGGAGGATGACCTGGCGGATCCATCAGATGCGAAGATTGTGCCCCCGGTGAAGCCCACAAAGATCGGACTCCAACAGCTCCACTAGGTGCAGCGACAAGAGGAGTTGGCAGAGCACCAGGTGGCAGCTCAGATGAAGGAGGCCCATGTGAAAGACAAAACTTTAATTCTACAAACTTTATTCCCCATCCGACAACCCCTAACTGTGGCACCCTGGCACCTTGTTGGGCACCACAGGAATCCTTAGGGCATGAATGGAGTTAACAGCGAAGCAATACTCACAAACACCACAACACCTTAGTACACCTGGTTTCATCCTGAGCCTCTAGGGGGAGCTCCACTGGTCACTTTGAGCCAGTTCCCCCTATAAATAGAGTCTTGGAGGGAGAAACTTCAGAGTGTGTGCAGTCGCTACAAGAGCTGCCAGCCTGTGTGAAACCTCCATCCTATGAGGGACTCACCAGGCCCAACCAGCCAGCTAGCAAGTGAGGAGACCCTTGCAATTGGGGTCAGGGGAAGAAGGAGAACACCTCTCAAGGAACACAGAGTTATTCTAACTCTTTCCTTACTAACCGGTTACTGGAACCGAAGCTGTGAGAGCTACCCAGCCACCACAGAGAACCAGCCTGTCTAACAGGAGGTTTAGCCACCTGTTCCACCTGAAGCACCTACCTACGAGAGCCCAGGGAAGAGTATTGATCCTGCTCAGACCCTTTTACAGTGCCCTCAGTGCTGCTACCCAGGTGAATTCCGTTCCATTGAACACACTGCCCTGTCCGGCTGGATTCCACATCCACCCGACCTTAATGAGAGAAATGGAGAAAGGAAGTCTACTACAACTGCTTGCTGTGAATCTCCAGGATTGCTAACTTCACTAACCCAGTCTGGCGTACCTGAATACCACCAGTAAAGGTACTTAAAAGACTTTGGCGTGTCTGTGTTTGACTCCTGGGCCTAACAGCAGTACTACCGCAGCTGCCTCACAACATCTTGTGCAGCTCCCGGCTCCGGGGACTCCCGCTCATCCTGTGGGGAGCGTTCCATCTTGCTGCCTAACATCCCCCGGAGGCCCAGCAGCGTCGGTATCGTTACCGAACACCCACAGGTGGCGTCACGAAGACAATTCATCCCCTACTGTTCCGCCATTCCCCCTATTGATCTGGACCACCGGGCCTCACAGCCGGAGGCGCGGTTCCGTGACAAGAAGAGAGACAATGCCTGCGACGTGAACACCCGGTCACGGTGGGTCATAGCCCTAAACCTAATGAGTGAACGGGTGTCAGAGTGGGGCAAAGCTCCCCTTTTCATGATCCATTATAGGGCACAGATGGCCGCCCTACAACACCTACCAACTAAACTTTGCCACACCCACTATTAAGTTTTAAGTATGCAAGGGGGGCTTTGCTTCCCTGCAGCATCCCACGTGGGGTTCTTACACTCCCCCATTTTTATTATAATCACCTCCATGACTGGGTGGATTTAAAAATGAATGTTCATTCGGTTCTTGGAAGAAACTGCGGAACCACGACCGCCGAAATTAAACCTCGCCTAGCACCTGAGCTGTTCATGCTTCACAACTTCTGGCCCCTCTTTGTAAAAGTAAGTCCCAGAACCTTACAGAGCTCGGGTGACTGCTATGAAAGCTGCAGGATTCAGACTGACCTCATTTATGTGTGGCAGCTCCCTTCCATTACACACACCTCTCTTTCCCTGCAGCTCACAGACTAACCTCATCTTCAAAATGGCTGCTGTAGAGGAGCTCCCCTCAAGATCACATGTTTCAGCCCTAGACGTCCGAAAAGTTGGTTAAGATGTTGCTATAGTAACCTAACAGCAAAACATGGGGGAAAACAGCTGCATCTTGTGGCTGGTCAGTAACACTGCATACTGTAATATTTCCGCAATTCACAGTGGATAGGGATTATTGATATACCCTCACCCTCCCACACTCCATGGATTTTAGAAACAAACTGTATGACACATCTGAGTAGAAAAGACTGACCTCTGATTGAGGACAAGGCTAAAACTAACCATGCTGTTGGATTTGATTTTGATTTGTTAACTCATAAGGGGACAGTACAGAGACCTTTTTAATGATCTCTTTACTCTTAGGCCTGAGACTGGGGCAAGGGGGCATCCTCTACGTCTGGAGGAAAGAAGGTTTAATCATAATCACAGACGTGGATTCTTTACTGTAAGAGCAGTGAGACTATGGAACTCTCTGCCACATGATGTTGTAATGAGTGAGTCACTACTAACATTTAAGAAGGGCCTGGATGCCTTTCTTGAAAACTATAATATTACCAGTTATATATACTAGATTCTTTGATAGGGCGTTGATCCAGGGAATTAGTCTGATTGCCGTATGTGGAGTCAGGAAGGAATTTTTTCCCCCAATGTGGAGATTAGTGTTGCCACATGGGTTTTTTTTGCCTTCTTCTGGATCAACATGTTAGGCTATGGGTTAAACTAGATGGACTTAAAGTCTTCCTTCAACCTTAAAAACTATGTTACTATGTATGTTATGTTATTTGTGATGTACGTATGCCACAATCTATGTTGCTTTGTACATAAGTTACCCACAAGAGAAAGAATACGGTAAGTGCAACTTCTGGTATAAATAAGCATTTAGATAATATGAAACAGTAAGTTGTTTTTTTTTTCATATTATGATTGCAACTTATGTCTTCTAGTGTATATTACATCTCCTTACATTTATTCCAGTTTAGCAGCTTGTTTTAAATGAGCAAGAATCAGTCTTGTCCATTTTGTCAGCCAACTCCAACAGAGTGCATGCTGGTCTGAGTCGTGTTCAGCACCAATGCCAATTTCTTCCATAGTAGTGATCATGAGCATTGTCACCAAGCACACTCCCTTGGCTCTTACTTTAGGTCACGCAGACAAGTCTCTAGCAGAAGCATATGGTTTATTTCTCCTTCCTAAATCCAAAATTAGCCTAAAAGCTATTCTGGACCCCTGCATTAGCAGGAAAATATCAAGCCAAGTATGGATTTACAGATATGCATCTTAGCAACGCAACAATTTCTAGTAGCTAACAAACAGGAGTGGAAAAGAATGGAAAAAATAAACATTCTGATACCAAAAAGTGGACAGTAAATGGGAAAGCACAATGAGGAGTGAAAGCAGAAGTGGTGAGAGAACCGCTACTGCCCACGGTTTGTTGTGCTGGGGAGACCATCTTGTGTTGTTTTGTAAGTGGGAATTGTGCACCACAACAGTGCCTGTTTTATATTTTATTACTAGCTGTGAGCCCGATGCAAATGCATCGGGTGTCTAGAATATTTTTAATGTTTTTTTTAGATTTTCAAATAATAATCCAATTATTCCAATGACATCTTTACACCAACTACATATATTAGTATGGTTGATATCATTTAAGGAAAATTGAACTATTATGTTGTAAGGGTCTTAGAACACAAAGTACCAATACTTCTTAATATGTCAATTTTTTGAATTGATGAATTAACAGTACTAATATATGTATCAGCCACTTTGTGTCAGCCCACCAATCGCGTCAAGATGCCCTTACGCCTGGTGGGACCTACTCTAACTAAATCCGAATTGATATAATTTAGATATTTTTAATTGCTGGATTTTTCTTAGATTTTTTGAGGATTGTGATGTAAATAATAAAATTTTGTAAATTGATACAGAAGGAGTTACCAACTACAGACTTGCAGCAATATCCGTGCAATAACAAAAAAACTTGTAATTAACCTACAGTAAATGGAGTTAACATAGCTTCAGCAGATGCATAAGATGCATCCACTAACTAACCACAGGTGACTGCAGTTGATGTGGATGACACTGCCACAACTATGTTGTCTGCACAAACTGCAAATTAAGTACAAATTACATATATGCAATTATGAAAATTACAGCAAGTATGTTCTTGATAAGTCCTTCATGTACAATTATTATCATTTAGTATATTCCTCAACAAAGTGAAAAAATCTAAGAAAAATGTCGTGGTAGAATCTAATTAATAATTTATGTTTGTCCCTATCTATCTAAACATGTGGAACACACCTTGGTAATGAGATGTGTGTGAACAGCCGTCCCACCCGTCTCTTAGCTGTTCACAAAAACCTCTCCCTTTAAAGAATAAGAATCAAATCTCTCAGCACGTAGTGTACTGGAGCTTTAAATAGTGGTTTCTATCACCCTGTGATAAAATCAGAATGATACACATCTCCAATGAAATCTAAAATGTGTTTTTCCACAAACATTGTATAAACTATGCACATAAAAAACTGAAATTGAAAAGACTAAACTAATTTTTTTTTTTTTTTTTTTTTAAATAGAAAAGGTAAAAATATAAAATATGCAAAAGTTCATCCCAAAATATTCCGATAGACAATATTTTTGGTGAAGACTTTCTCACAGTTAGGCACCAATTTCCCTTGAATGCATGAATCCACCACTTTCACCTTCACATTGCATCGTCTCTTCACACGTGAGAAAGCCACATATAATTGTCCATGGCCAAAAACAGGTTCTGGCAAATAAATCCCCACTTTCTCCAAAGTTTGTCCTTGAGATTTATATTATGGTCATGGCAAAGGCAGGCTTCACGGGAAATTGCCGACGTCTTAGTTTGAAAGGCAATCCAGTCTCTGATGGACAGAGATCAATTCTTGGAATGAAGACTACATTTCCTTCATCCGAGCCAGAAATTACTTTTGCTTGTATCAAGTTGTCAAACAAAGCAATAATAATCATCCGAGTCCCGTTGCAAAGTCCTTTTCTGCTGTTAAAATTACGCAAAAGCATTATAATTGTACCAACTTTTAATTTCAGGAGATGAGAAGGCATTCCTGTTGGTGTTAGAGAATTTAGAAATTCCACAGGATATTGTTCAGGATTTTCCGTCTCATCTGGATCAATGGAATCATGGCTCATATATTCCATGTATTCTCCAGGAATACAATCCATCACTTTAGAATTGATCAAATCCACAGCGTCATTTTTGGGACAAAAAATGGCATGTGATGCAGCATTCTGAATACTTTCATCATTATTCACATCAATGACAATGTTTTCACCAAATATGTCCAAGATTAAAGAGCCAGTGCAGATCATGTCTTGCGGGATCTCAATGACATCATCACCAAGGTTGTAATCATTGGACAATTCTCCATTTCCCAATTGAATTAACCAATTGCTATATTCAGAATCAATGGAGCGCATGTTGTTAATGAGCGGCAATTGATTGAAAAGCTGCCCTTGTCGTGAATATTTAATGCAGCTCTCTACAATGTCTGTCCTTGTTCCGTGGGAGATGATAGGAAGACACTGCCGAAAGTCTCCTCCCAGAACAATGACTTTCCCTCCAAAGGGTAATTTATTTTTGTTGAAGACATCAGTTGTCATGACATCCCGTAATAATTGATCAATTACATGCAAAGCGTATTTTGACAACATAGTAGACTCATCGATGATGAAGAGTTTGGTAGTCTTCAAATGTTGGGCCGCATCAGTATCATTTTTGATTCTTGAAACGGATGTCTCATTAATTGGTATTGGTATGCCATACAGTGAATGGATAGTTCTTCCTCCTTGCAATAGATTAGCAGCAATCCCTGTACTGGCTGCAGGTGAGACAACTTCTCCTTCTCCTCTCAGTTCATGAATCAATAGATGATACAGATATGTTTTCCCACTTCCACCGGACCATCAAGGAAAAAGCACTTTGGCTTATCACTTGTATCCTCTAAAGCTTTATGGATTGCAGTATAGGCCAAACGTTGTTGATCATTTAAGGTGGCTTTCATTTCATGTGCTCTTACTAACTCTTCTTCTTTGTTGTATTGAGGACGAATGTGTGGTTTTCTTTTTGGGCGTGGCAGATTAAAATCAATGAAATGTTTAGCATGAAATTTTAAAACATGTTCAACATCAGTCATGGCGTATCCTTCACAATGTTCACAATCATCAGTGTCAGGGTGGTAGGCATGGCAGTAATCTTGAATGAAGTGTTGTTTAAATTCTTGCCACAACTCCAGAGGATGATTAGGAGGACCAAAGACACATATATACGCAAACATTTCACGGAGCTGTGCAGGCATATTGAGAACACAGGCATCCAATAAAGTTTTTCTCCAAACACTGTCATCGAAGAGCAATCCAAGGGCTAATGCTGCCTCTTTAAACGTTGGGTATGTGACTTCCTTAACAGTCTTAAGGTTATCAAAACTTGTAGCTCCTTTAACATGGAGTAACAACAGCCTTAAAAAATAACGTTCTTGTTCTTGAATACTAACAGTGTAGAGCCTACCAATGACTGAAGCACCTCTTCTCCTTCTAACTTCCCATGCACCTTCTTTCCAAACATAATGCTCAGGAATTTGACGATATAAGTACTCCCGAGCTTTGGGATCATTCTCATTGAGGGTAAAGTAGGCCATGAGTGTTGATTGTCTGTCCATTGAATAACTGATGTTGTCCGCAGAATCACCCTCGTGAAAAAAAAGTGATTGTGAATGAGGCAGATGTACTGCAAGACGACTAATGCTGTGAGATTGTCTATGCATTTGAAAAGCAAAGATTCGCCAAGCTGCCTCTGGTGCACTCACATATCTGGAATCCATGAATTTATGAGTTTCATCGTGTCTGATGTTGGTTTCACAAATTTCCACATTGGCTTTGTCATGACCTTTGTACACATATTTGAAGAGGTATTTTACGCTCTGAATGGAAGCACATACTTCCACATTGATATGGCACTTATATTTTAATAGAAGGAAAGGGTTATATGGAACCACCCAAGAATTATCAATCATCTTGGAATGGTGTGGAAAAGAAGGTCCTTCGTTTCTTTGATAACTTGGATATGCATCCTCAGGTATAACAGTTTTTGTTTGAAACTGTTTTGGAAAATTTTTTTTACACTTTCCATTCTCCATACATGGCGAATTGGGATTGTGTTGTCCACAGGGGCCATGGATCATGTGTTGCATGACAATTTGATGGAGCAGAGGGTAATGTGATGGATCAGGAATTTCAGCCCAAACAGTATTGTCCACTTCCACCTCAGTTCTTAGTTTTGAGTTGGCATCCAGAATAATTAGAATGTGAGCATGTGGTAGGCCTCGCTTTTGAAATTCTATCACATGAACCATAGCACAAACCTTGCCAAATAATCCAGAATTAATATCTTTCAAAAGGGCTTCAAGTTTAATCCTGAATACACGTGCCACTAAATCCGGGCGATGTTCAGCACGCTGCCATGGCTGTAAATTGGTTACAATTTCACTCCATTTTGGATTGCAGGTCATCGTTATAAAAAGATCTGGTCTTCCAAATTTAGTTACAATCGCCATGGCATCTTGATACCTCTGCTGCATGTTTCGGGGACTTCCCTCAAAGGAAGATGGTAAAATTACGGTTTTTGCCAATGGGGATTCCTTTTTCTACGGATTTTCTCAGCAAATGTTCTTGAAGGAGACAATAATCTTCCACCTTCAAATCTTTCTGGTGTTGTCGTATAAAATTTAAACGATTGGCCTCGATCTTAACATAGGCATCCACCAAGTACTGCTGTGTCAGTTTTCCTCCATTAAGGACAGGATTGAATTCTGCCCGTACTGACAGCAAATAACAGTAATACTGCAGCTGTGTCACCCTGCGAGGATTTTGGCCTTGGTGTATGAGTGATTCATGCCACCCTTGCTCTCCATGAGGGAAAAACAATGGATACAGTAATGCATCCAAATTACTGTGTAAAATACTTATTTGCTGTGTTTTGGGGCCAACGGATTATTTGTGTCTGGTTTTAGATGTATTAAAATGTCTCTATTAAATGGTGGCTCTCCATCAGCATTTTCAAAGATGACTGCAACTTCATGGACAGTAGGGTTGTTATACCGTCTTGGGTCTTGCTCTCTGTCTTGTTTAATTGCCATGATGATATTAGGCATTTTTGTGCCATGTTCAAATGCTTTCTGTTCTTCCTCTTCCTCCACTTGCCGTAACATTTTGTAGGCTGAAACAAAGGGATTGATACCTTCCAATTGCTCAGCAATAATTCTCATCAAGGCTGGATTACACTTGAGATTTTCTGGAGACTGTAGGCGTTGTTCAGTAGCAGTAGCACTATCCAAATATAGAGCTGTGCATATGCTGGAACTTGACCTTCAGCGGGGTGGAGAGTTCCAGTTCTATGGTAAATTTGGCCGTGAATCCGGAAACAATAAGGACCGTGTCCAGGTGGTTGCGAAACACTTGCACCCATCGAAGCAAATGCAAAGGAACTATTAATGCTCCTGATATTCTCCATGAGATTTTTACTATATGGGCTGTCTCCTTTTAGTAAAGTAGTGAAGAGCTCAGGGTACTGAGGTAATGGTACCTTAACTTTACCCTTGTGACAACAAAGGGAGAACTGTCCATCAGATGGCCTTTCAGCCTCAAAATGTTGTGCTTCACAATGTTCACATAACACATTCATGGGCCCACAGGTATGTTCTAAAATACTGCTATCATCATCAGTAAAGCCAATAGGGATTAATGACGTTGGTGAAGTGAGCAACCGATGACGTTTTTTGTAGATGCCTAAAAAAATAAGGCGTAGCTGTGTAGAAGTTTGAACACATTCAAGAAAAGAAGTAGTGACTGAAGACTTATTCCTGAGGTTTTTTTTTTGGCGTAATTGACGCTGTGAGGCAGCCAAATGGGCCAAACGGCGTTGTTTTGAGGTAGGTGACATAATTTGTAAACGCTTGACTTTAGCCAATTTGTGTCTTGTGATGGCAGAAGCAGTCTTGTCTGTTCTTGTTTTAGAAGAACCTTTGCACTTCACTTTACCCGTGCCAGATGTTGTAGGCAGTTGAGTTTCCAAAAGTGTTGGAGACACAGATATAGACGCCATATCAGAGGTAGATGGTTTTCCTTGCACCTTCACCTTTTTTTTTTTGCGGCCAGATGTTGTAGGCAGTTGAGTTTCCAAAGGTGTTGGAGACACAGATATAGACGCCATATCAGAGGTAGATGCTTCTCCTTGCACCTTCACCTGTTGTTTTTTGCGTCTTTTTCGTTCCACCTCAGCTTTTTTGGCCAACCGACTGCTTCTTTTTTCAGCAGACTCCTTTGCAATTCTTTTATTCATATCCTCCTTGAGCTTAACCAAACGGAGACATCTTTTTTCCGGATCTTCCTGCTCACGCTTCTTGCGCTGACGTGCAGCATTCTTAGCTCTAACAGAGCTTTTTGGTTTGTCAGAGCTCATATTGAGCACACTACAGCAAAATGTATGCAATAATAGCTACAGTATATTATTTAAGGAAGCAATCAATATACATTCTGCATAGCAATATAGTCAAAGTAGTAATATTTATATTGATAATTGTTATTATATCCAATATATTTTTATATATAAATTATATCATAAAAATATATCCAAAAAAATAACATCAGCATTTTTCGTAATTTGCAGGAGATGCAGTAAAAGAACCACATCTGCCGCGTTAGCCACATTACCGTTACACTTATGGTGCGCTTGCGTTTTTTGCCATGCAAAGTATAGACTTACTTGCAGCAGGTGCAGCAATTGCAATTTTGCACTTGCAGCAGGTGAGGCTGTGAAAAAAAACTCAGCTGACCGGGTTTTTTTTTTTGCGGCCACACCTACCATAAGTTCAAAACTGCATTTGGCGCAACTGCACCTATACTTTGCATGGCACAAACCGCCACCCGCGCCGCAAGTTGTGCAAGTTCCACAAATTACTGCAAATTAAAAGGAAAAATACATTTGAATGGCGCATTTATGCCACATGTGAGCCATTATGCGGAACGTGCAGAAGCGATTATTTTTCCCACAAATTCCTGATAAAAAGGTATTGTGAAAGGTCTCAAAGGCAAGAATAAAATAATAATCAAAATAAGTCACCAAAGAAGTTAATGAAGTAAGGAACATTATTTACATATAGATGACTAATGTTTTTTACAAAGCTTATATACATTAAATATTGAGGCACTGGCATAATTTCAGACCAAAATTTAATATAAGGCTGAAAAAGATTTATATAATTGTGTATCATATAGATCAATAATCTATTTAATATCAATATATACAATATATTTTATAAATAATATCCTAAAAATATATCCAAAAAATATATTATATATATTATTAACTTTAAAAAATTATGTATATTATATATTACAATTTATTATAATGTATAGATATATATATATCACATATCTATATATATTAGATATATATAAATAGATATATATATATACATATACATATATAGATTAATATACAATATATATATATATATATATATATATATATATATATATATATATATATTATCTTAATCTATATATGTATATCTATATATATATATATATATATAATTATATATATATAATATATATAGATATGTAATATATATATATATATATAT
>JARQOC010000003.1:409515542-409565488 GCA_033576535.1 Allobates femoralis
GGAAATAAGGAAATAAATCATCACTAATACCTAGACATCCTGTGTCGGTGGTATACTTTTCTGACAGCAGCGCGGACATAAAGGTACTTCGTCCGAAAGTAACCTGTTTAGGCCTACTGGCCCAGATAAACTGAAAACTCATTCAAGCACTCCCATCAATGTTATGCCCTGCCACACACAGGTGGGACAACTATAAGTTATATGGAATATTACCAAATAAACTAATCAGGTAGGTCAGTGACCTGTATAGGTCTAATAGGTCCGATAAACTGAAAACTCATGCAAGCACTCCCATCAGGTACCTAGTCAAACTGTGGTACTACCCTAAATAGGTATTGGTAAGGCCAAGGTCATACATAAGCCCTTGGTCCGTTTTTGGCTTCATTTTTAGCATTTTGTTTTTCTAAGTCCAAAAACTGATAGAAAAACGGATTAGATGTAATAAACACCCTATCCATTTTTTTCTGCACCTAAAAACATTGCTAGGTACGTTTTTGTGCCGTTTTTCAAAAAAAAAAAAATTTTTTAACATGGGCCCTATGGAAAAACGGATCAGTTTATTTTGGGTGCCTTAAAAAAAACGGATCCGTTTTTTCAAGAATTTGGGTCAAAAAATGACTAAGTCCAAAAACGTTCAGAGATACAGGAGGTTCAAAAAGCACCCAAAAAAAACCGGATTGGTCATGGAAATCATTTCCAAAAACGGATTTCCATGTGTGACCCTAGCCTGAGGCTGGGGTTCCACATAAGCCCTCAGTCCGTTTTTGGCTTCAGTTTTCTCAGTTTTTTTTTCTAAGTCCAAAAACTGACAGAAAAACGGATTGGATGTAATAAACACCCTGTCCGTTTTTCTCTGGAGCTCAAAACATTGCCCTGTCCGTTTTTGAGTCAAAAACGTTGCATGCAACGTTTTTGGCATCAGTTAAAAAACGCATGCGTTTTCATGCGTTTTTTTAACATGGGGCCCTATGGGAAACGCATGTGTTAACGCATGGCACATATAGGCACTTGCGTTAACGCATGCGTTAACGCACATGCGTTTTTAATGAAAAAATGACTAAGTCCAAAAACGTTCAGAGGTGCAGGAGGCTCAAAAAGCACCCTATAAAAAACGGATTGGTGATCAAAATCACTTCCAAAAACGGATTTCTATGTGGAACCACAGCCTAAGTAGGTTTGGGCAGATGCAATACAAAAGTGTTTTTTGCGCTGTGTGGTGGTGTTTCAACAGAACACTGAACCACAGCTACCTGGTCAAACTGTGGTACTACCCTAAATAGGTATTGGTAAGTAAGTTTGGACAGATGCAATACAAAAGTGTTTTCTGCGCTGTGTGGTGGTGTTTCAACAGAACATTGGACCACAGCTACCTAGTCAAACTGTGGTACTAACCTAAATATGTTTTGGTAAGTAGGTTAGGGCAGATGCAATGCAAAAGTGTTTTCTGCGCTGTGTGGTGGTGTTTCAACAGAACATTGGACCACAGCTATCTAGTCAAACTGTGGTACTAACCTAAATATGTTTTGGTAAGTAGGTTAGGGCAGGTGCAATATAAAAGTGTTTTTCTGTGCTGTGTCGCGGTAGATTTCAACAGAACACTGGACCACAGCTACCTATCCAAACACTTCTACTAGCCAAAAAGGATTTGTTTGCTAGATGCAGTAAAAAAATGGCTAGTAAACACAGAAGGTGTAGCTTTCTTCACAACAGTGCTACACCAGTGCCTGACACACACTGCTACTAGCTTGAAAAGGTTTTGCTTGGCTAGATGCAGTAAAAAAAAGGCTATTAAACATAGGAGATGTAGCTTTCTTCACAACAGTGCTACACTAGTGCCTGGCACACACTACTACTAGCCAAACAGGATTTGCTTGGCTAGATGCAGTAAAAAAAAAGGCTAGTAAACACAGGAGGTGTAGCTTTCTTCACAACAGTGCTACACCACTGACTGGCACACACTGCTACTACGGTAGCTAAAAAGGATTTACTTGGCCAAATGCAGTAAAACAAAGGCAAGGGTCACACATAAGCCTTTGGTCCGTTTTTGGCATCAGTTTTTGCATTTTTTTTCTAAGTCAAAAAACTGATGGAAAAACTGATTATATGTAATAAACACCCTATCCGTTTTTTTACTGCACCCAAAAACATTGCTAGGAGCATTTTTTACCCAAAATCGTTGTTAGAACGATTTTGGGTGTCATTTAAAAATGCATGCATTTTTATAACATGGGGCCCTATGGGAAATGCATGCAAATAATGCATGGTACATATAGGTACCATGCGTTAACACATATCCATTTTTAAGAAAAAATGACTAAGTCCAAAAAACGTCCAGGGACACAGGAGACACAAAATGCATCCTAGGAAAAACGGATTGGTCATGAAAAACACTTCCAAAAACGGATTGCTATGTGTGACCCTAGCCAAAGTCTAGTAAGCACAGAAGGTGTAGCTTTCTTCACAACAGTGCTACACCAGTGCTTGACACACACTGCTACTAGCCAAAAAGGCTTTGCTTGGCTTGATGCAGTAACAAAAAAGCTAGTAAACACAGGAGTGTAGCTTTCTTCACAGTAGTGCTACACCAGTGTCTGGCACACACTGCTACTTGCCAATAAGGATTTGCTTGGCTAGATGCAGTAAAAAAAGGCTAGTAAACACAGGAGGTTCACAGGCAGCCCCAGCCGTTAACGCTGACCATTACTGCAGGCTGGGCTCTGCAGTAACAGCATCTGTTTAACGTGCGGGACATGGTAAGTATTGCCCTAGCCTTAGGGTGATTTTGATTACAAATTTTATATATTACTAGCTATAGAGCCCAGCGTTGCACGGGCATAATACCCATATATGGTTGTAATGCTCATATATGGTAATACTGCCCATATATGGCAATATTGCCTATATATGGTAATGTATTAATGTATATATGTGTGTATGTATCATAGCCCCACCAGCTCCCAGTAGCCTTGCCCCTTCATAATTCCACCCCTACACATAGCCCCAACCGCTCCCAGTACCACCTACCCTTTCAGAGCACCATCCATGTATAGCCACACCCCTTCATAGCTCCACCCCTCTACATAGTCCTGGGGTGGTTCTATGCAGAGGAGGCAGGGATATGTGGAGATGCAGGCTGTGAAGTGGGTGTGGCTATGTGGAGTGGGTGTGGATATGTGGAGTGGCATGGCTATGTGGAGTGGACATGGCCGTAAAGCCCGGCATTGCCTGGGCATAGTAAGTGACTGTTCTTAGTTATAAATAACTCTCCCCCTCATAGAATGTTGTCTGGTTCTGTGAGGAAGTAGGCTATGAAGTGGTGTGGCTAGGTGGAGTGGGTATGACTATACGGAGTGGATGGGCTAAGTGGAGTGGGCAGGGCTAATGACACATACACACACACATACACACAGCTTTAGATACTAGATGTCCATCCTTTTTGAGGAGGTAAGCTATGAAGTTGGTGTGACTATATGGAGTGGGTGGGGCTATGTGGAGTGGGCGGGCTAATGACACATACATACACATACACACAGCTTTAGATACTAAATGTCCATCCTTTTGGATGTTTATTAAGCTATTTAAATAAAATATACATTTTTAGGAGTTTTTTTACTTTATTTATAGTTTCTAATTAAGAATTACTCCATCCTCTTTTTTAGTGATTTTAGAATGTCCATCTAACGTGTGGTGGTTGTAGCCAGTAACGTTACAACCTTATCTACACAAGAATGGACAAATCAGCGTACATCTAGTAGTAATTAAAGGATGTTAAATAGGCAATTATTTAACTAAACTTGCCCCTGATTTGATTTGTCACTGCCTGGATGCAGAGGTTGGCACCCCAAAATTATGCAATGGTGTTCACACTCAACGTCGACAGTCAAATCCAGTAGCGAACAAACTATTTGCATTTTTTTGAAGTGTTATTACTAGTGATGGGCAAATCTGAACTGTAAAGTTCAGGGTCTGCACCAAACACCTAGTGTTCAGGCAAAGATCCCAAACACAGACTTCCCTGGGAATCTGTGATTCCAGATTACTCCAACAGCCAATCACAGACGCCCAATCTCTGTGACAGCGTCTGTGATTGCTTTTTGGGTCCTTCTGCAGTGAATATCCCAGACGTTAATGAGTAGCCCTGGAGGAAGAATTGGCGGGATGATGGGACAGCGGGATCCAGTAAGTATAATGCTGTTTAATCACCTGTGAGCCCTCGCGGACAGGATCCCCGGCCCTATTGTACCCTACGATTGTTTTGTCGATTTTTGTCGTTTTTCGACCACTTGTCTTTGTCTACCCTCTAACTTGTACAGCGCCATGTATCCTAATAGCGCTATATAAATACCTAATAATAATAATAAAAATTGTTCTTTTTTTACAGTCCCCCATCTCATCCCATAACTTTAAAGTCAGAGTTCGGGGTTTGGACTCAAGTGCAAGTCATGTTCGGCCCCGAACCCGAACTTTAAAACAAGTCCAGGAAAGTCTGCCGAACTCAAACATCAGCAGGTTCGCCCATCACTAGTTATTACTTCTGTCTGGTTTATTGTAATAATAATAACAATAATGTTTATTCATTTATATAGCATACTAGCTGTACTACCTGGCTACGCCCGGGTTTAATAAATGACTGATGTTAGCTATAAGAAAATACAATTTGAATATGTCATATTAATGACCTGTAGGAAAATAGAAGCTGAGCTGTGATTGTTTGCTATAGGCAGCCTGATAAATCTCCAGCCAACAGTAAACCCTCCCCCGGCCGGGCAGTATATGTTACCTCACACATACACATAATAGACAGCTCATGTGACTGACATCTGCCTTAATTCCCTATATGGCACATGTGTTGCACATTGGCTGTTTTTAATCAGATGTTTAATTTTGGAAATTAAAAATAGCACACGTATGAGGCGATTTGGTGCACATCTGTGTCTGTCTGTGTGGTGTATCCCTGGGGTGTGTGTGTGTCCCAGTGGTGTGCGTGTGTTCGTGTTGTGTGTGTTCCTGTGGGGGGTTCCCTGTGGTGTGTGTCCTTGTGGAGGGAGGGGTGTCTCTGTGGTGTGTGTCCATCCCTATGGGGTCTGTTGTTCCTGTGGGGTGTGTGTGTCTCTGTGTCCCTGTGGGTGTGTATGTGTGTATGTCCCTGTGGTGTGTGTGTCCCTGTGGGTGAGTGCATGTGTCCCTATAGGGTGCTATGTGTGTGTCCCTGTGGGGGGGTGTCTGTGTGGTGTGTGTCTCTGTGTTGTGTGTGTCTCTTTGTGGTGTGTGTGTTTGTGTTCAGGTGCGTGGTGAGTATCTAATGTTGAGGCTCCACTTTAGCTGTTACTCTTTGTGTGCATGTGGTGTGTATACATTCCCTGCAATGGTGAATATTCCATGTCAAGGCCCCACCTTAGTGACTATATGCTGGCATATGCTGTTAGCCTTTGGCGCTGTCATTAAGCCCCTCTCATTCACAACTGTCAACATGGTAACTTACTTTCTCTCCATTATGTAGATAGGGCCAAAATTGTTTGATGAATTGGAATGTGCAGGGTTAAAATTTCACCTCACAACATAGCCTATGACGCTCTCGGGGTCCAGACGTGTGACTGTGCAAAATTTTGTGCTGTAGTTGCAACGGTGTAGATGCAATGCCGGACATACACACACACACATACGCACATTCAACTTTATATATTAGATATAATACATTTGTTTCTCTTGTAGTTTTGCTGCTTATTAATCAGATTTATATTTTTGAAGGATAATACCAGACTTGTGTGTGTTTTAGGGCGATTATGTGACGAGGTTAGTGTATGTGTGGTGAATGTGTGCTGAGGGTGGTATATGTGTTCAAATACGTGGTAGAGTGTGGCTCATTTTGTGTGTGTGTTCATATCCCCGTGTGTGGTGAGTATCCTATGTGGGGCCCCACCTTAGCAACTGTAAGGTATATACTATTGGCGCCATCGCTCTCATTCTTTAAGTCCCCCTTTTTCACATCTGGCAGCTGTCAATTTGCCTACAACACTTTTCCTTTCACTTTTTCCCCATTATGTAGATAGGGGCAAAATTGTTTGGTGAACTGGAATGCGCAGAGTTAAAATTCTCTCACAACATAGCCTATGATGCTGTCGGGTCCAGATGTGTGCTGTGCAATTTGTGCGTATGGCACGTCGATTCTCACACTTCTTCATTTTCCCATATAGATAGGCAAAATTTTTTAAACTGGAGCGCGCAGGGTTAAATTTCGCTCAGAACATAGCTTGACGCTCAATCCGGTCTAAGCACTGTGAAAATTTGTGGCTGATTTGGACAGTTAATCAATCCAGATACATACATACACACATACACACATTCAGCTTTATATATTAGACTAGCTGTAGTACCCGGCTATGCCCCGGGTTAATAAATAACTGATGTTAGCTATAACAAAATAGAATTTGAATATGTCATATTAATGACTGTAAGAAAATAGAAGCTGAGCTGTGATTAGTTGCTATAGGCATCTAATAAATCTCCAGCCAACAGTAAACCCTCCCCTTGAGCCGGCAGTATATGTTACCTCACACATACACATAATAGACAGCTCATGTGACTGACATCTGCCTTAATTCCCTATATGGCACATGTATTGCACATTGGCTGTTTTTAATCAGATGTTTATGTTTGGAAATTAAAGATAGCAACATGAGGCGATGAGGTGTCTTTGTATTTTGTGTCCCTATAGGTGTGTACGGTCCTGGGGGTATCTGTGGGTATTGTGTCCTGAGTTGTCAACAAAACAAAGTTTACTGATTCGGGACAGTTCAGAACACTGCGGCGCGCTAAGCTCAAACATGATTTCAGCATTGCCCTGGAATTTGAAATGCAAAGAGTGTGGCTCGTTTGAGTTCAACAGACTAGCAATCTTCCTATAAGGACTAGCATGATACCACCAATTATGCCTTTGATCATATAGCTCTTACAACTTAAGATTGAAAGGAATCAAGGCGTGTCCATCCAGAGCTGTCGGGGTGCCTCATCAGTGTGAGTAGGATTCTGCTCGTGGCATGCTAGTAGACCAACAAAACAAAGTATTCACTTATCTCAGGGAGACCAGTTCAAGAAAACACTGCGGGCAGCCGGTTAAAGCGCTCAACACAGTGAATTCCTAGGCCCATTGCCCCCTGGGAATTTTGAATATGCAAATAGAGTCTGTGGAGCCTCGTTTAGGAGTCTCAACACAGGACTAGCCAGATCTTCCTCTAGTGAAGGACCTAGCCATGATAACCACCATATTAAGTGGCCCTTTGAGTCAATATCCAGCTCTTTACAAGCTTAAAGATATGACAAGGGAATACCAAGGCCAGGTATCCATCCACAGACAGCTGTTTCGGGGTGTTGCCCCTCATCAGTATGGAGTAGGATTCTGGCTAGGTGGGAGCAATGCCTAGTAGACCAACAAAACAAAGTATTCACTGATCTCAGGCTCCCCGAAACAGCTGTCTGTGGATGGATACCTTGGTATTCCCTTGTCATATCTTTAAGCTTGTAAAGAGCTGGGTATTGACTCAAAGGGCCACTTAATATGGTGGTTATCATGGCTAGGTCCTTCAGTAGAGGAAGATCTGGCTAGTCCTGTGTTGAGACTCCTAAACGAGGCTCCACAGACTCTATCTGTGTTGTGTGTGTCTCTTTGTGGTGTGTGTGTGTCCCTGTGGGGTGAGTGCATGTGTCGCTATAGGGTGTGTGTGTGTCCCTATGGGGTGTATGTGTGTGTGTCTGTGTTGTGTGTGTCTCTTTGTGGTGTGTGTGTGTTTGTTTGGGTGCGTGGTGAGTATCCAATGTTGGGGCTGCACCTTAGAGACTATACAATTGCTGTTACTCTTTGTGTGCGTGTGGTGTGTATACATGTTCCCGTGCATGGTGAATATCTCATGTTTAGGCCCCACCTTAGTGACTATATGCTGGTATGTGCTGTTAGTTTTTGGCGCTATCATTAAGCCCCTCTCATTCACAACTGTCAACTGGTAACTGTCACTTTTTCCCCATTATGTAAATAGGGTCAAAATTGTTTGGTGAATTGGAATGTGCGGGGTTAAAATTTTGCCTCACAACATAGCTTATGATGCTGTCGGGGTCCAGATGTGTGACTGTGCAAAATTTTGTGGCTGTAGCTGGCAGCTGTCGATTTTCCTCCAACACTTTTCCTTTCACTTTTTCCCCATTATGTAGATAGGGGCAAAATTGTTTGGTGAACTGGAACGCGCAGGGTTAAAATTTCACCTCACAACATAGCCTATGACGTGAGTCGAGACGTGTGACTGTGCAAAATTTTGTGGCTGTAGTTGCGACGGTGTAGATGCCAATCCTGGATATACACACATACATACATACACACACACATTCAGCTTTATATATTAGATTAATTTCATAGCACTTTACATAAATTTGATGCAATTTTCCTGGTGAATCAAAACTGCATGAAGTTGACAAAATGCAATACTTTAATTTTAATCAAATGCTTTTAAGTCCTTCATAACCATTGACATACCGCTATGTCATAGGTCAATGATACTTTACGACCTATGATGTACCGATACATCATAGCAGAATCACAACACCATAGCCACAGTAACAGAAATCATGCTCTGAAACCCTGTGATTCTGTACACAGGAAACCAGAGCCTGACCTTCCTGGGTCTGGATTCCCCACCCCACAAATGCAATTGCTGTGACTGGCTGTTCATATATGAACAGCCAATCACAGTGACTGTAATAATCAGGCAATGAGATTGCTTGAAACATTACAATACAGCTATGGAAGGGGCTGCAATAGTATCTTCCATAGGCTAAGGATCTGGAGGAGATGGTGTCACCCCCTCCAGCCATGATGGGAGTGGTTGTGCTGTCACGAACACTCCCAACAGCATAACAGCAGTATTATCTGCCTGCACTGCTTGCTCTTCTTTAGCTTCATCCCATGCATGGAGGGATTGAAGTTTAAAAAGGAGCAATGTGACACAGCTAGGGACACGACCGCCGTGCTTCCCTTGCTGAATTACCCCCTAACTTCTGCGATTAGCAGTTAGGGTGCAGAGAGAGGGAGCTGACTCACTGCTGCCGGGTTCTCAGGTCTCAGGCCCTGGCTGCTGTCACGGTTCGGGGCCTGAGGCTGAAAGGGCCCAGTGGTCAAAGTAAGGGTTAAAGCGAACCTGTCACCCCCCCCGGACATCAAAAGCTAAAATAGCCACCTTCTGCAGCACTAAGGCTGCATTCAGAGAAGGTGGCTATAGCCTTTTGATGCCCTTTATACTATGAAATATGCAGTTAGGTAAATGCTCACACTTCTGAAGACCAAAGACCGGGAGGCGGGGTTTCACACTCCTCTGACCGGCCCCCTCTTGTCCATCATGGTGCTCGCCTGCTGCTGCCTCCCCTGACTGTGTAAAATGAACGCGCGTCTCCGTTCTCCTGTATGGAGCCACGCATGCGCTGTGCGCGCTGCCCGACGACTTCCTGGACATCGGGCGCACAGCGCATGCGCGGCGCCGTGCAGGAGAATGGAGGCGCGCGTTCATTTTACACAGTCAGGGGAGGCAGCAGCAGGCGAGCACCATGATGGACAAGAAGGGGCCGGTCAGAGGAGCGTGAGACCCCGCCTCCCGGTCTTTGGTCTTCAGAAGTGTGAGCATTTACCTAACTGCATATTTCATAGTATAAAGGGCATCAAAAGGCTATAGTCACCTTCTCTGAATGCAGCCTCAGTGCTGCAGAAGGTGGCTATTTTAGCTGTTGATGCCCGGGGGGGGGGGTGACAGGTTCGCTTTAAAGAAATAAGGTTTGTCTCGTGACGCCACCTATGGGTATCCGGTGATTGCACCGGCGCTGCTTGGATCTCCGGGGGATGTGCGGCAGCTAGATGGAATACGCTCCCCACAGGACGAGCATAAGTCCCGGAGTCAGTTAGTGGATGGGTATAATATGGCAGTTCGGTCGGTTTAGCAAGGCATGCTCTGGAGCCGTTGAGAATAAAGCACGGACACGGCGCTTCTCTGAAATGGGTCTTTACTGATGTAGTACACGGAACATGGTATACAGTTCTTGAGTAACGGACCGGGTGGTCCCAGTTATGAACAGTCTCTGTCCAAAGCTCCACAATGTTCCTTCGTTACTAACTGTCCCTTTTTGTTGCCGTCGCTGCCTTTTTGCACCAGGTTAGGATACTGGGGTTTCTCTAATGGATTGCCTGATCCGAGTTATTAAAGCCGGCTGCAAAGGGTCCTAAACCCCGTGGCGGGTACCCCCCTGGTAAGACTGCGGAAGTCGTGGCTGTAGTGATGGGCTCCTATGAAGCTCTTCTATCACTCCAGTTTGTAGTACAGTGATGGACAGCTGTCTACCTCGGAACCGGTCTCCGGTGGGACTGGGCGCGGGTCTTTTGGACCCGTTACGTTGCTGCTTTCACGTCTGGGTCACCGCTTGTTGGTGCCCTCCCTTTCCTCCTTGTACTTGTTCCTCCACCGTCTCCCCGAATGACTTGCTTTTCTCTCTTTCCCCACACTCAACACCTTACACTCCTCCCACCAGGACCCAATTGGTCCTCTACCTCTGTATGTTGAATGTGGTGAATGGAGCCTTGGATTTAACCTGTTCATGACTGAGACGGAGAATATTGCATCTTCAGTCAGGGATGCAATACCCTCCTGTGACGCACTCGTTGCGGGGCGCCACAGAGCAAACAGACTCGTACCTCTCCCTGTACTGATCGGTGCCTCCACAATGGTGACTCGATGTTGCCATAGCAACTTGATATTGCCATGGTGACATCTGGTCACCTGACCCAAGCCTCAGATCTCTTGTGATCTCTGGGAATTGTGTCTGCAGCAGTGACAGTGCACTATGGCAATGATATGCCACACAGTGCAGAATCATCAAAGGTGATGTCCATAAGGCACTAATAAAAAAATAAGATAAAAAACGAAAAGAAATAATAATTTTAAATATTACATAGAGCTTTGCTGTATTTTTTATCTCAGCGCAGATAAGAGCAGCTGGGCTGACACACTGCCCAGCATCAAATACGAGAACCATTTTTTAATATAATATTAAAATAATGTGTGAACTTTAGTTTTCATTCACAAGGTAAAACTCAGTCAGCTTGGGCTAGTATTCTCAGAGTGGGGAGGCCCTAAATTATTGGGCCCCCTAGACTGAAGAATAGCCACCCCAGAATTTGGTGCATTCATTAGAAGTGCCAAATTCTGGTGCTTTACCCGGCTCTTACAGTTGCCTGGTGCCGGGATCAAGCTGGTAAAAGGCGTTAATGCCAGCTGAATATTTCCAGCTGGCACGAAGCCTGAGATTCATAATGTTGGGCCAATGTTAGATCCGGGCATTATGAATCTCTAGTAAATGATAAATAATACACAACACACAGAGAAAATAGAATGGAAATAAAGCACAGCAAAAAAAAACACACTGACAACCCGTAATTTACCCATTTATTAGAAGTCCCAACAACATACCCTCTGATGATAATCCACCGTGAGGTCCCATGTCACAATCTCAGCTCTGCTCATCCGGACTCTGCAGGGGAGAAAAAGCCTCCTCTCAGAGTCAGCAATCACATTGACCACGGGGCCTCAGTAAATCAGTGAGGGATGTTACCCACGACAGTGAACTCAGGTGACCCACTGGCAGTGGGGTCACGTGAGTACACTGCTGCAAGAGCCCTGTTGACTGAGAGAGTGACATCAACACTCCACCATGAGTCACCTAAGTTCACTGCCACAGCTGATGTCACTCATTGAGTTACTGAGGCCCCGTGGTGAGTGTGATTGCAGACTCTGCAGGAAGAGTATGCTTGTTTTCAACCTGCAGACTCTGGATGAAAGATCGTAGATGGTTATGTGAGAGTAATAAAGATGTACCAGTTGAGATATGTTTTGTTTTTTTGTTCTAATAAAATAATTTTTCTCTAAGTAGTGTATTATTTACCATTTACTTGAGATTCATAATGGTGGGGCCTAGCATTGGCCCAACATTATGAATATCTGGCTTAGTGCTAGCTGGCAATATTCAGCTGACATTAACTCCTTGATTACGCAGTCTGCCACTGCCACAGGGCAGCTGGAAGAGTCGGGTACAGCTCCAGAAAATTAGGCTAACATGAATGTGCCATTTTCTGGGGCAGCTGTGGGCTGACATTTGCAGCGTGGGGGGCCCAGAATGTTTGGGCCTCCCTACAGTGAGAATTCCAGCCCTCAACTGCCTAGTTATACCTGCTCAAAATCAAAACTATAGCAAAGCTCAACGTTGTTTTTTTTATTATTTAAAAAAAATAATAAAAAATGGCTCCCCTGTATTTTGAATATCAGCCATGTAAAACTAGGTAGCTGGGGGTTTGTGGCAGCCCATACCTGCTGCTGTACCTGTGCTGGGGACCAAAGATACAGCAGAGCCCCATGTCATCAGCTCAACGTATACTCACTAAATACACAGCAAATACACACTGCGTGAACACTGCTGCATATCTGCTGCATAGTTATGAGCTAACATTGAGGTCTATGAATTAAAAGTGTGACAAAATTTTCTGCAAGAAATGACATGCTGCAAATTTTTGTGCAATAAAAATCATGGCATTTCTCCTGCGGGAAACCCCGCAGAATTGGCACATGGTCTTCTGCATTTGCATACATTTTGCTTGCACATCACTGTGCTGCAGATTTGTGACAGATCTGCAGCATATCTGCAAAAAAATTGTGGCAAAATCTGCAGTAAGCTCGCAGCGTGGGTACATAGTTATAGGAACTCTGCAAATGGAGACTGCAAACTATTTTGGAAAATCTGTGCTCAAAAAATCATATGGTGCTCCTTTCCTTCCAAGCCCTGCCATGCACCCCAACAGTGGTTTTCCATCCATATGGGGCATTCTCGAGAAGTTGCACAACAAATTTTTGGATCCAAATTCCTGCATGGGAAAATTAACATTTTTGGTGCTAAAATAAAATTTTTGTGGGTAAGATCTTTTTTTTTTTTCATTTTTGCATTTCTATGTTGTAAAATTCTGTGATGCACCTGTGAGTTTAGGATGCTCAATATACATCTAGATAGATTAATTGGAAGTTCTATTTTCCAGAATTGTGTCGATTGAGGGGAATTTAATTGTTTCCCTTGTGGCCACTGTGTCGCGTGCCCGAATGTTCAGCGCATTGTTTCCTTCACCTCCTCTGATGGCCAATGTATATTTGATGTCAGACATTATGTATCTTGTGGGACAAGTAATGTGGTTTACTACGTCACATGTGCTTGCCCACAGATATATGTCGGCATGACCTGTTGTGAGCTAAGGAGGAGGGTGAGGGAGCATGTGAGGGACATTTTGGCGGCGCCTGCAGTGGAGAACAAGGCCACCCTAAAAACACTGCCGTGACATTTCCTGCAGTACCACAAAAGCGATCCATCATCCCTGATGGTGGGAGGGATTGATGTTGTCCACGGTGGTATCTGGGATGGTGACACTAGGAAAATGCTCACGTAGTGTGAAACATGGTGGATAGTGGCTTTAGACACTATGTCACTGCGTGGCCTCAATGAACACCTTACGTTCACCTCCTTCCTCTAGCCCTCGCTGTGTGATTTAACCTGGGTACTTTGTACTATTTATTTACAGTGTTGTCCAATTGAACTCACTCTAACTATTTTATGATTTTACGGGTTATTTTTTGTGGTTTTCACAGGTTCTACCCGCTCTCTATTTGGGATCTCCATTGCTACTGTGGTTATTTTTACTGGACCTCTATTTGGATATAACTTATGGACTTTGGATATGTGCATCTATCATCTATGGACTAATTATATCGGACCAATCTGGAGACTTAGACGCATGTTGCATTTTGATATATTTGGACATTTCATATACTTGTATTTGTTTATATTCATGTGCCATTCAGGACAAGTGATACTTTTACACATTCTATTTGTCTTTCTGATCTCCATACTCCCTCCTTTTGGTACCAGCTCTCTGGTCCCCACTGGTAGAGTTGCCATCCCTGGTGGCTGCTGGCTGCTCCTGCCCACTGGCCGCACCTTTTTTACTGCCGTATATGTGCCTTTGTGATGTGTCCTGGAGGACACATTTCATGGGCGGTGTGTTGTGGCTGGAGGCAGTGCAGCATCGGCCTTTGCTAGGGGAGAAGCGATGCTTCCAGTCATGTGACCCAGTGGTGGGCGCATCAATTCCGCCGTGATGACGTGGGGCTTGATTGGTGCATCACTTCTGGTCACATGGTAAGGCCAGGCCCGTCACTTCCGGTCCGCGGTGACGCGGCAACTGCAGTAACTAATTAAGACTGAGAGCGGTAGCACCTCCTCACCCCCCTGATGAAGTGGCCATAAGTGTTCCACTTGGCCACGAAACAGCATTGGGGTTCACTCCCAGGGTTCCCCCTGTACCCAGGTGTACCTTGCCCACATGGCTGCCGGCAGCATTGGTAAACTTGGTCTTTAGACCAGATTTTGAAAGAGTCCTTTTATTAATGGGTTTTGCACAGACCCCCTTGCGACTTAGAGGAGTACTAATATCTATATGACTGTATGTGGTGCCTTTTCTGTATCAATGTGACAAATGTGACACATTTTATATTTTTTTTACTGCTATATGCATTTATACCGTGAACCTGTTGTCCTTTGGTCCATCAGTCTATTGTGCCCTGCATCACTGTTTATATTGTTCTCCCATTGTTTTGTAAATGTTTGTGCATTTGTACGATTATATGACCCTGTTTAATTAGTATCTTCCATGTTTGTTGGCTAGTCGGTGGTGACATTGTTCAGCTGCACCGCCCATCTCGAACTTCCATTGTTTGGTGTACTTAAATAAAAAGCACCTTAATTGCATGAATTCTATATTAACACGTTTTTGGGTCCAAATTCCCTGGATGGGAAAATTAACATATTTGGTGCTAAAATAAATTTTTTGTAGGTAAAATCAATTTTTTGTTAATTTTTGCGTTTCTACATTGTAAAATTCTGTGACGCCCCTGTGGGTTTAGGATCTACATCTAGATAAATTAATTTATCTACATCTAGATAAATTCATTGGGAGTTCTAGTTTCCAGAATGGTGTCAATTGCAGGGGAATTTAATTGTTTAGGTACATCAAGGGCTAACCAATTGTGACATGACACCCGCAGACCATTTCATCAAAATCTGCACCCCAAAAAGTCACTCCTTTCCTACTGTGCCTTGCCATGACTCAGACAGTGGGGTATTGGCACACTCAGATCAAATTTCCCAGCAAATTTTGTGGTCCATTTTATTCACATGAATAAATAAAATATTGAGGTAAAACCAAAATGTTTTTGGGAAAAAATAATTTTTTCATTTTTACGGCTCAATGTATGAAACACGTAAGCTTTCAAATTGCTAACCATACATCTAGATAAATTCCTTAGGGGTTCTAGTTTGCAAAATGGGGTCCCTTGTGGGGGGTTCAACTGTTTTCGTACATCAAGGGCTCTTCAAACACAACATGGCGTCAGGCAATGATTCCAGCTAGTAATTGTCTATAGATGGTGCTATGGATGTTGCTGGATAGGATTAGTAGTAGAGATGATGGTAGTTTGTGAGGGCACGCAGGGTTTGAGCACAAGGATCACACACACTCACGGTTTTGAAGTTTTCCAAGGCTTTACTGGTGATGGTATTCAGTAGAGTACTGTCCACGGAGTCTGAACCGGGCCGGGTTGCTCCCACCCTGTCCAGGTCCTCAGCTTCCCACAGGCTGCGCTGTGTGTGTGACCCTGCTGCCGCTTTAGCTAGGCTGCTGGCCCTGTTCCTCCTCACAGGTACCCCCTTTGCTAGGCAACTTGAGTCTTTCCGTGTGTTTCTGACCCCGCCGTGTTGCTTCGCTGAGGTACAGTGTAGATCTACAACCTCCACTATCCCGGTGTTTTCCGTGCTGTGTGTTTAAGTCACAGATTTGGATCCGGTATCCAGTCTCTGCGCTCCTCTGGGGTGGGTTATGAGGTAACTCAGTCTCCCAGATAAGTTCCTCTGTTTCTTGTACTCCTCTCTTCAGACCCTGGCTTCAGGCCTGAAAGTAGTCAGTGATCCCTGTCAGGAGCTCAGCGCTGCTCCCATTTACAGGTCCTCCTCCTAGAGCTCCCTGCACTAAACTGAACTGTCAACTGTCAACTATCAACTAACTACTTCCTCCTCAGACCAGAAAATATCAGGGAGCTGCTGGAGCTCCCCCTTCTGGCCTAGATGTGCTAGTGCTTTGTCCAGTGTTGTGTGAGGAGTTAACCCTTGTGATGTTACTGTGGCACATTAACCCCTGTGGTGCAACACAAGCACCCATGCACCCATCCATCCACCCATGCATGCACCCATCCATCCACCCATGCACGCACCCATGCACCATCCATCCACGCATGCACATAAACACACACACACATACATACATACTTACCTCTCTCGATCCTCCGGTGAGGTGGATGAGCCCGGTAGAGGAGGAGGAGCGCCACACCGAGGAGACCAGTGAGCACCACGGAAGACGGAGGAGTGGTGAGAGGGGACATGGGGATCGGGGGGGATGGAGGGGTGATCCGGGGTGGGAGGGGGCTGGGGGGGACAGAGAGGTGAGCCGGGGTGGTAGGGTACTGGGGAGGGTTGAGGGCACCGTACACCTGCCGGCACACACAGGCAACAGCCGGCACCGGCATGCAGAAGCGGTGCGGGGGGAACAAAGCGGGGATCGGAGGTGGTGGGGGCCCAGGAAAGGGACTGGGGGTTAATCTGGAGTGGGAGGGTGCTGAGGAGGGGGGCACCCGGGCTCCCTGCGCACCCGCCTCTCAAAACCTGATTGGACAGCTCCAATCAGATCTGGAGGGGTGAATCGCTCAGATTGGTAGTTTAAGTTTAAACTACCAATCAGAGCGAATCTATCCACGGGGGGAAAGCCACCCCCCCAGTAAAAAGTACAGGTCCTCATGTTCCCGCGGCACAAGTGACATGTCACCGGCCCTGGTCACAGGTGCCGCGGGAGCCTGATCCCTCCATGACGTCGTGGGACGTCACAGGTCGGGAAGGCACCGACTTCTATGACGTCCTACGATGTCATTGGTCGGGAAGGGTTAAACAAAAGTAACATATCCGGCTGCACAGTGGTGAGATGTAAAATTTATTTTAAAAACGTAAAGCCACAACATCTGCTGTTAAATGCCTAGAGATTGAGTTTTTTGAAAAATGTAATTTATAGATCCTCATGCACAGTGGCTACAGCCTTAAGAATAATTTTAAATAAAATTAACGGACCCGGCTGCACAGTGTCGAGAGATAGAATTTTTTTCTTTAAAGTAAGGCCACAGGCCCTGTTGTTAAATTGCTAGAGGTTGAGTTATTTTTTTAACTAAGTCAACAGATACTGGTGTACAATGGTCACAGATTCAATTTCTTTTTAACACAAAAAACACACACCCAGCTACACAATGACAATTTTTATTTTTTTGTAAGATTAAGGCCACAGACCCCGATGGGTTGGTGAAACATACATTTTTTCAATATTAATCCCAGAGAGCCTGGTTTGCGGTGGCCACTATAACACCCACAGAGCCTGGGCAGACTCGCCATACAGAGTATTTTTTTATGAGTAACTCCTACTGTAACCTAACACTGTCCCTTACTCTAGTAGTGTTTTATTCTTATGCTATTCAAAGAAAAATATTTTTCAAAACCTATGATCTGACCTTTAAGCATGTCGAATCACATGATGCGTCAGCCAATCATAGCCATCACAATACTTGGTATGACTGTTATGGCTTCAGAAGTGCCCACAGACTAAAAGCTGCAGCCTTTCAACCAGCTTTATTTGGGTTACAAAACCGATTATGAACTGTACGTTACAGTTAGATGTTCATGTTCAGGGTTTAACACTTTACAGATCCCGTTTGCTCATCCCTAGTTACCACCTCTTTTTTCTAACCAGAGAAATAGATTGAGGTAATATGGACATTAATAAAACTGTGTTTGCATTAAAGAAATCTAATTGAGTTCAATGCAGTCGAGACCTCAGAATGTTGTACACATTCTTTTGGTCAAACACTATTTTCAGTATTGCAATTTGAAATTGCCTGGAAGAATCAATGATGCTGGCAAATTCAAATTATAATATGAAGGAGTTCCATGAAAAGATACTGTGCAAGGGTACTGTGCAACATCAAGGCATACCAAAAAAGTAACAGAAGGGGACCTGAAAGACAGTTACACTTACAAGATTTACTGACTGTTGTTAGTCAAGTAGCAACACTATCATAACATTCTGCTAAAGCCAATCCTAGGAAAAGTATCAGCTAAACTCAAATCTTGCCCTTCGTTTAAGAATTTCTAACACTGCATATATATCTTATCTCCAAATATTGAAAAAATAGTTGCTACAGCTGGAAAATTTCTATAGGATTAATAAACAAATTGCCATTAAAATGATTTTTGCAATGTAATCTCGCTTCCTAAATTACAAAGACTAGGTGCCTACAATCTTCTTTCAGAAAAGGATTTAAGAAAATACAATTGAAAGGAAAAGTATTCCGTCAATACAAACACCATTTATCCAGTGCAATGTGAACATGCTATAAAATTTTGGAGTTAGATAGAAGAACTGTGACATTCAATTTCTGAATGCTGATTAACAAGTTGCGATGATTCCCAGAATATCTGTGAAATTGACTGAAAAATAAGTGTCAGACATCTGGAAAATAGAACATGGAAACTGGTGAATGACTTTGTCTCCAGCAATTGCACTGGAAAATAGGGATCCATGATCCCTTCATTGAACAGGAAGTGTGCGTCTTAAATAGTGAATAAAGAAACAGGGCATCAAGTTACTTATTTATTTTCCTTCTAGCAGACATCAACCAAAAGATTTATTGTATAACTTCTCAAACAACTAGGACATTGATCCAAAATTGAAATTGTTACATTTAGGAAACATTAAAATCTCTTGTGACATAAAATTATTATTTATTGATTTTTCATTATAACTTCTAAAAAATGATATAATTCTCCTAGAATTCTGCCCATAAAATCAAAATTTGTGTCTTATGCAGTATCTCTATTAATTTAATGCTGTGGCGAAATCTTAGTAAAGCTAATTTTACTAAATATTAAGGTGAAATTTCTCTAAGGAGGGCCAAAATCTGATATATACAGTTGTAATGAGGTGTACAATTCAGATTGTATTATTGAAATTGAAACTGAAATGAACTGTGCACAGTCCGCACTTGTCCACCAGGGGGCATCAGTGGACTGTACAATCACAGAGCTGGGAAACTCCCAGCCATCTCTGTTGTTTAACCAGGAAGTGAAAGCAGAGAATCAGAGCAGTATAAATCCAGAGCTGAGAAGATCTACCTGCGGATGTCTGTTTAAAGTGGACTACTTTGCTACACCTTGCCGGAAAAATCACCCCGCAGAAGCCCCTGTGACTGATCCTGGGCCACTGGACTTTGGTGCTGTCACTCTGGCCGCTCTGCAAAACCTTGCCCGCCGAGCACCCAGAGTGCATGTGCTGGGGCCGTGACCGACATAAGGGAGCCATTTGTGCTGCTGTGATCTCCCTTCTGCTGTTGCTCTGTGTGCCCTGAGACTGGGAGAGACAGACTGTTACCTGCAGAAGGAGACCAAAGAAGAAGAGTGAGGAGATCCCCAGGCCTGCTACGTGGGAGCGACATCTTCTTCTGTGATAAGACTGGTACGTGATTTTAGGGAAAGTTAGGGAAAGATACCTTCATTGTTGTGTTTTCTTTTCTTGCTGCGTACCCGGAAGAAGTGAAGATCCAGAGACTCTAATATATACAAGTGCGCATATAGTTCGGTTGACTGTGAGATAAATATGTTTTACAGTAAAGAAATGTTATTATCGGTTAAACCTGAGTATGGGGATTCTGTTGAGAAAGATCATACACACACACACCCGCGGCCTTACCACCGGTCGCTACATCTGGCGTAGTCGGCAGGATGTGTGATCAACAGAATCTCCTCCCGGTAGTAACTTATAACCAGACTTATACTACGGCATGCAGGTCCATATCCGGTGCCAGCAGTCCGAGCAGTGACACGGAAGAATTGAAGCAGATAGTAGCAGAGTTGCAGAAACAGATACTACAGCTACAGCTCAGGCTAGACCAACAGGCGGACAGGCAAGCGAGACAGCAACCCAGTCGGCCTATGGGAAGGTGCTGGACATGCGGCGACCCCCGCCATAGGGCAAACCGTTGTCCGCATCCTCCACCCGTGGTCCGATATACCAGAACCAGCAAGCCATGCCCCACAACAGCAGCCACCTTTAAACTAGACGCCCCAGCCAAAGCGGTTCGCTCGGCAGGGGAGATCAGGGAAAAGGGTGTGAAGAGACAGAGCCAGACCGATAAGCAAGTGCTGGCCACTCGGGTCCAGGGGATGGTAAAGTGGTTTAATGTCCGCGATGGGTATGGCTTTATTAACAGGAATGACACAAAGGATGACGTGTTTGTACATCAGACTGCCATAAAGCGTAACAATCCTCGTAAGTGCCTCCGCAGCGTTGGTGATGGGGAGGTGGTACAGTTTGATGTTGTGAAGGGAGAGAGGGGTACAGAGGCCGCCGATATCACCGGTCCTGGGGGTGTTCCCGTTAAAGGAAGCAGATTTGCCCCCAACCGGCGCCGCTACCGCCGGCGATCCTACTCTCCCCGAGTAGAAAACGTGACTGAGTTTATTGGAGATATTGTGAGCCCTGAACAAGGGAGCGAAGGTGAACGGGGGGATGACGGTTTCCCCCAACAGAGGTCCCTACTCCGCCGGAGATCAATCCCTGTGATATCAACGGCCATCACTGCCTTGGAGCCGATGGTTGTTGACAGGGACTGTCAACCTTTAAGTGGGGGGGTATGTAATGAGGTGTACAATTCAGATTGTATTATTGAAATTGAAACTGAAATGAACTGTGCACAGTCCGCACTTGTCCACCAGGGGGCATCAGTGGACTGTACAATCACAGAGCTGGGAAACTCCCAGCCATCTCTGTTGTTTAACCAGGAAGTGAAAGCAGAGAATCAGAGCAGTATAAATCCAGAGCTGAGAAGATCTACCTGCGGATGTCTGTTTAAAGTGGACTACTTTGCTACACCTTGCCGGAAAAATCACCCCGCAGAAGCCCCTGTGACTGATCCTGGGCCACTGGACTTTGGTGCTGTCACTCTGGCCGCTCTGCAAAACCTTGCCCGCCGAGCACCCAGAGTGCATGTGCTGGGGCCGTGACCGACATAAGGGAGCCATTTGTGCTGCTGTGATCTCCCTTCTGCTGTTGCTCTGTGTGCCCTGAGACTGGGAGAGACAGACTGTTACCTGCAGAAGGAGACCAAAGAAGAAGAGTGAGGAGATCCCCAGGCCTGCTACGTGGGAGCGACATCTTCTTCTGTGATAAGACTGGTACGTGATTTTAGGGAAAGTTAGGGAAAGATACCTTCATTGTTGTGTTTTCTTTTCTTGCTGCCTACCCGGAAGAAGTGAAGATCCAGAGACTCTAATATATACAAGTGCGCATATAGTTCGGTTGACTGTGAGATAAATATGTTTTACAGTAAAGAAATGTTATTATCGGTTAAACCTGAGTATGGGGATTCTGTTGAGAAAGATCATACACACACACCCGCGGCCTTACCACCGGTCGCTACACAGTCATGGCCAAAAATTTTGAGAATGAAACCAAAATTATATTTTCACATGATCTGCTGCCCTCTGGTTTTTATTTGTGTTTGTCTGATGTTTATATCACATACAGAAATATAATTGCAATCATATTATGAGTACCAAAAGGTTACCAGGCCTTGCTCAAAGAGTCTCCGCCTCACAGTGTGTGCAGAAGCACTCACACCAGCCTGCTGCCATTCCTGAGCAAGCTCCGCACTGCTGATAGTCCGATCCCGCAGCTGAAACAGTTTTAAGATACGGTCCTGGCGCTTGCTGGTCTTTCTTGGGCGCCCTGTAGCCTTTTTGACAACAATGGAAGCTCTCTCCTTGAAGTTCTTGATAATGCTATAGATTGTTGACTGAGGTGCAATCTTTCTAGCTGCGATACTCTTCTGTGTTAGGCCATTTTTGTGCAGTGCAATGATGGCTGCACGTGTTTCTTTAAGGTACCTTTACACGCCGCTACAGCATGGTGGAAACAACCGGGTGCTTCACGTGCACGAGCACGCACGAACGGTTACAAACGGTACCCGCACCGCCTTTACACGCCGCTATAAGGTGCTTTACAGAAGGTTGAATCTATCTCTGGATACACCGCCGGGTGCCTCAAGTTACCTTCTGAAAAACACCTTACCTCATTTACACGCCACTACAGAGGGTAATATGGGAGGACCTGGTGCAGCAGGGACAACACATAGGCGTGCCAGAATTGTGGATTACGAGAATTTCGTACGCTGATAGAACAAAGCAATAGCATCATGATTGGCCAGCCAGCGCAGGAGGCTGACTAATACATGACGCTCGATCAATTGTGTAGTGTGACTGGTCAGCTCCTTAAATATGCCGCCCTATGCAGCGACTACCAATCGTAACGCAGGAGCTTCCTCCAATGATCGCTGAAGGGGGGTGGTTTCCCGGAAGCTGTGTCACGCCCTGGGGAGTTATCTAGGTGACGAATAAACCTTACCCTACCGTATTTACACGCTGTTACCACCGGGTTGAAATCAACCTGTTTTAGAGCTCTGCTCTGAAACAGGTGCCGCAAGTGACAGGTGGAAACAACCGTCTTTACACGCCGCTACCTCGGGTTGATTTGGCGGTGCAAGATCAACCCGATTGTTTCCACCCTGTTGTAGCGGCGTGTAAAGGTACCTTACGAGATAACCATGGTTAACTGAAGAGAAACAATGATATCAAGCACCAGCCTTCTTTTAAAGTGTCCAGTTGTGTCATTCTTACCTAATCATGACTGATCGCCAGCCCTGTCCTCATCAACACCCACACCTGTGTTAATGGAACAATCACTAAAACGATGTTAGCTGCTCCTTTTAAGGCAGGGCTGCAATGATGTTGAAATGTGTTTTGGGGGTTAAACTTCATTTTCTAAGCAAATATTGACTTTGCAAGTAATTGCTTTTAAGCTGATCACTTTTAATGACATTCTGGAGTATATGCAAATTGCCATTAGAAAAACTGAAGCAGTAGACTTTGTTAAAATTAATATTTGTACCATTCTGAAAACTTTTGGCCATGACTGTACAACAAACCTTTACCAAAGTACATACCTCTGGAAAAAAACATCACCATTAGTAATTAATACACAGAAATCAAAACATTCTAATCATCTCTTTATGACGTTATAGGATCTATCACATATTTATGAGTTTTGAGCATGGGTCCACTTTCCCTAGTTTGGACCATCTCATATTGTAAGATCACAAGCAGGGCCTTCTATCCTCTTGATATCTGTGGAATTTTTGTTACTCTGTATTGTCTTGTATTATCTGTACTTGTCCCCTCTGAACTGTAAATTGCTGTGGAATCTGTTTGCCGCTTTATAAATAAAAATTATTATTATTATTATTATTATCAGCCTCTAGGCTTAAGAGGGAAACAGCCCTTAGATGAGCAATCCCTTTTGAAACTTGTCCAAGACCAAGACTAGAACATTAAAAAAATCAATAACCCCTCTTTATATATTGTCATGGAGAATTTGAAAATTCATTAGATATCTTACTGGATAAAGATATCCAAAGGAGTAGTGCTTAGATGATCTGCGCTGCCGTCGGGATCCACAGCAGTGCGGATCATCTATGCACTACTCCTTTGGATTTGAATACACCACCACTGTGCACATGGAAGTGCAGATCCAGCAGCAGCTGTCTAGGTGAGCATACCGGTTGAGGGTTAAGACAACCGAACCAGGTGAGCGTGTACACCCACAGACAGGGGCGTAACTACCGTCATAGCAGACGTAGCGGTTGCTTTGGGGCCCGGCGCTTGTGGGGGGCCCGGACCCAGTGCCGCTACGCTGCTATCCGGTCAGCTACAGGCCCCCAGTGGGTATATACAGGCCCCCCACTCCTCCCTTTCTACTGCACAAGTCACCTGTAAAGGAATACATCATACTTACTTATCCCTGCCGGCTGCCACTGTCGCCGCTCTGCACCGCTCTCCGGCTTCATCCGGCTTCTTCCTGGTTGTGACGTCATTGCCTGCACCCGCCGGTCACAACCAGGAAGAAGCTGGATGAAGCCGGAGCGCAGTGCAGAGCGGCGACAGCGGCAGCCGGCAGGGATAAGTAAGTATGATGTATTCCTTTACAGGTGACTTGTGCAGTAAAAAGGGAGGAGTGGGGGGCCTGTATATACCCACTGGGGGCCTGTATATACACACTGGGGCCCTGTATGTACCCACTGGGGGACTGTATATACCCACTGGGGGACTGTATATACCCATTGGGGGCCTGTATTTACCCACTGGGGCCTGTATATATCCACTGGGGGCCTGTATATACCTACTGGGGGCCTGTATATACCCACTGGGGCCCTGACTGTATACACCCACTGGGGCCCTGACTGTATATACCCACTGGGGCCCTGAAACTACCAACTGGGGTCTGTATATACCCAGTGGGGGCCTGTATATACCCACTGGGGCCTTGACTGTATATACCCACTGGGGCTCTGACTGTATATACCCACTGGGGCCCTGACTGTATATACCCACTGGGGCCCTGACTGTATATACCCACTGGGGCCCTGACTGTATATACCCACTGGGGCCCTGACTGTATATACCTACTGGGGCCCTGTATATACCCACTGGGGAGGCTGCTGTATACCACTGGGGCTGCTATATATACCACTGGGGAGGCTGCTGTATACCACTGGGGCTGCTGTATATACCACTGGGGAGGCTGCTGTATACCACTGGGGCTGCTGTATATACTGCTGGGACCTGTATATACCACTGGGGAGGCTGCTGTATACCACTGGGGCTGCTGTATATACTGCTGGGGCCTGTATATACCATTGGGGAGGCTGCTGTATACCACTGGGGCTGCTGTATATACTGCTGGGGCCTGCATATGCCACTGGGGAGGCTGCTGTATACCACTGGGGCTGCTGTATATACTGCTGGGGCCTGTATATACCACTGGGGAGGCTGCTGTATACCACTGGGGAGGCTGCTGTATACCACTGGGGCTACTGTATATACTGCTGGGGCCTGTATATACCACTGGGGAGGCTGCTGTATACTACCACTGGGGAGGCTGCTGTATACTACCACTGGGGAGGCCTGTATACCACACTGCTGGGGGCTGTATACCTATGCTGGGGTCCACCCTCAGCTTATACACGAGTCAATAGGTTTTCCTAGGTTTTGGAAGCAAAAGTAGGGGGGTCGGCTTATACACGAGTATATACGGTAAACTGGGTGGCGTCAGACTGTTAACACCGATTCGGTAAGGGGGTGTGTCTTGAAGGGGGCGTGTCATTGGGGGCGTGTCTTGGAGGGGGCCCCGTTCAAAAGTTTGCTATGGGGCCCTGCCAGTTCTAGTTACGCCCCTGCCCACAGATAAATGATCTTATTTAAACAATAACACCCCTTTGCGCCTCTTCGATAAGACCCTTTTGCGCCTCTTTGCTCTCTCTATTTCTAGATATTTCTGGATAGAGGGCATATTCAACCAGGGGCTGGCTGGCAAATTTTAGCCTAGGGGCAAAGTGACCTGTGAGTTGTGGTGGCCCATTTTAACCTAAAAAGTATAGAAACCTTGGCACACGAAGAAGGATGGTGAGGTATTAGAGCAAAAGTCCACGTTAATAGACGTCCAATTCATACACATGAAAAATAGACCAATATTTTGGCTTACTAATGTACTTTGACAGGATTTATCTTAAAGGATGGAAATAATTCATGAAGAGGAGAACATTTCCTTTTATTAGAATCTTAAAAAGGACTCTGGACCGAAATCCAGAGATGTGCCAACGATGAGCTCTCAAAAATAAACTAATAGACTTTTGACAAAGGACAGGGAGTTGCAGAGACATGTCGCACTGTGCGGTTTGGTCCAATTTTACCTGTTAACCTGATTGCTGCATAAAATCAGCAGAAGTAATAAGGCTTCAAAAAACGGTGATGTTTGTACATTGCGAATGGGCACACATATGCAATGCTATAAACATTATTAAGCTGTTAGTAATATTATAAGTAAGAATTACTTTTTGCTTATTTTCCATTAGCTGTAAGTGGTATAAAACAAATCCATCTTAGGCCCTCTTCACATGCCCATGTTTCTACTTAGGACATCATCCGTTTTTTTCATACATACCCATTATAACTTATGGGGCTGCTCACACGTTTGTTTTTCCAGCAGCACAGATGACAAGGGCCAACACAAGTCTATGGGTCAGTGAAAGACACATACAGGCAATGGATAGCATTTGTGTGCTATCTGTATTAAAGTATAGCAGAAGCTTTGTAATTTTTTTCTTTCTTTATCCATACAGGAAAAACATGAATTGTAAATTGATGGTAAATATGGATGCATGCACGGTACACTTATGACATACTGATGCAATCACTGTTGACACCGGTTCTGATTTTTCACGTACGTATTTCAACATGAACATGTGAAGGAGGTCTGAAATATATAATTTATATACAGCATTTACCCTTCCTATTATATAAAAGCCCTATCCAGTCTGTCAGTCCATCAGGACGTCTGGGTGTCTGTAAGTTTGTCCTGAAAACAGCGTAACTATAAGACATCGAGGACTTTACAAGACTAAGCTAAACTGGAATGTGAGAACTTAAACTACTTTTGTTTGATCAGTCAAGTTTGGTTGATCAGTCAAGTTTTGTTAATCACTCTAAATCTACGCCCAGATAGGCCATCCCAAAAAGTATGCAGGTGATATGTAAAGCAAAGAAGCAGCAGCACAACGAAAAAGGCAACGACGCACAAAGGAGACTACTGAACAAACAGAGCATTGCCTTGACCAAGCCACTACACAGAAGCATATGTGTGTCCACATGACTCCCCCAGCCCAGACTCAATAAATTGTCACAGGATGCCATTTTGTAGCAACAGTTCCGACAACACGAATCTCTGTTGTAAAGACCAATGAGGCGCTCACAAGATGTTGCATTACCATGAGCATGGCGCTTGGCTGAGTCTACAACATTAAGGTCTAGGAGGTTGACAAATAATGCAGTATGACAACGCAAGTGACGTCAAGAAGATTTTCCATTGTCTACATCTGCGACACTCTTACAGGATGCATCATAACATCACAGACACTGTGACAACAAATCTTTGCAATCCACATCAATAAGACTGTCACAGGATGCAGCATCACATAGGTGCCGGCGTAATGATGAATCTAAGGAGTACATTTCTATCACAGTCTCACAGGATGCATCATAACATCGCAAACACCGGAATAACAAATCTCTGCAATCCAGATCAATGAGCCTGTCACCAGATGCAGCATGACACATTATGACTTTTAGGATTGCTACCTTTATTAGGTGGCATTAGAGTTTGTCCACTTCCTCACTGAAGTGACAATTTGCATGCAATTTCCCAGTGGAGCATTTCGGCTTTAAGTCTCCTTACTGCCGGCTGGCAGAATACTCTCCAAAAGGAGAATAGCTGTTCCCCCAGACCTCGTCTAAGCCTCTCATACAGCCAGATCAGAATCCCACACACTGCACTGATGAGGGGCAATCACCCCAAAATGCAGCATCTGCAGTTTGAGGTTCTGATCTGGCACAAATCCTAAGGGTACCGTTACATGGTGCAATATTGCATGCAATTTCAATGGCAATTTTCTTGTTGCAGTGAAATCATGGACACATTGTTCTATTTTGTTTCCGTATACAAAATGGAACAATGTGTCCATGATTTCACTGCAACCAGCAAATTGCCAGTGAAATTGCATGCAATATTGCGTCGTGTACCCTAAGTCATATTAAAAGGCTTGTTAAAGAGTCAATTATGACTTTTAGGATTGCTACCCTTATTAGGTGGCATTAGAGTTTTTCACTTCCTGACTGAAGTGACAATTTGCAACAGGCGCCACAGTAATAACGAATACAGATCTATCACGCTGTCAAAGAATACAGTATCACACAGACACCACCATATTCATTTGCACTTTACCACAAAGGACACAGATTTTTTACAATTAGGCTGAAGGCATACTGTCATGCATCAAACACGGAGCGTGTTTGATGCACGACAGTGATGCTAGTGTAATGTGTGTTTAAGGGTGTGTGTGGTGCGAGTGTGGTGCATTTGGTGAGTGTGCCTGCATGTATTGATGTGAGTGTGCTGCAAGTGTGAGGTGTGAGTGCATGTGTGCTGCATGTGTTTGTTATGCTGTCCGTGGCCCTGAAGGACCGCGGACAGCATTTGTCAGAGAATTCAAACTGCGCCGGCTGTCAAAAGCCGGTGAATTTGAAATTTCCACCATGCGCATACAGTAGTAATCATCCTGCCCAGCTGTGACAGCGGTGCAAGATGATTATTATAATGTGCTTTAACACTCATGTCTGCATGAGTCCTGAGACTGTCCAAGCTCCTGGACACATGCTGAGGTCATAAATGGCCAAATTTGTGTTTTATGCCTATAAATCTGCAAAGCCAGTAATTGTCAGCTTTACAGTGTCATTTCTAAACTCCTGCTGCTCCTGTCAGTGAACAGTGTTAATGTATGCTGTCCAGGGTCCTGAACAGTTAAGTAATCAGCACAGTAGTTTGCCTGTGCTAATTACTTAGCTGTTCAGGACCATGGACAGTGTACATTACCGCTGTTCACTGACAGGAGCTGCAGGAGTTTAGAAATGACACTGTAAAGCCGACAATTACCGGCTTTGCAGATTTATAGGCATAAAACAAATATTGGACATTTATGACCTCAGCATGTGTCCAAGAGCTTGGGCAGTCTCAGGACACATGCTGACATGAGTGTTAAAGCACATTATAATAATCAATTGAGTGCAAAGATATATCCAGGCACTACCGCCTCCTGACCATATATACAATCCAGACCACTGGGACCTGCGCCCATAGGGCTCTATTGAGGACAAGGTGTTGCACAGTCCTATAAGTCCATTAGATGCTGTGCATTTTTTAATGAACCTTTTTTTGGGTTACATTACAGCCAGGAAGGGGGTGATGGAGGCTGACATCACCCACTCCCTGGCTGTAATGTAACCCGAAAAAAGGTTCATTAAAAAGCGAAGAGCATCGAATGGTGAGTGCCTCCTTTTTCTCATCTTTAAAGCAGCATTATAATAATCATCTTGCACCGCTGTCACAGCGGGACAGGATGATTATTACTGTATGTGCATGGTGGGAAATTCAAATTCACCGGCTTTTGACAGCCAGCGAGTTTGAAGCGATTTGTGCAGCACACTAGTGCGAATGTTGCACCATGTGCTTATTGGGGGTGAGATTTTCTCGCCCCCATACACTTGCATTGCGCTCACGCGCGTCAGAATCGCGTGCAGTCGCAGCATGCTGCAACTGCACTCGCTTCTGACTCGCAATGCGAGTTAGGTGCGGGGGACTCGCACCAGTGAGCCCTGCCTGTTAGGGCAATACTGGTCTGAGTGTCTCGCCCAGCGTGCCTTCAGCCTAATCCCTCTTCTCACGGGAGACTACAGGAACTGGAGATCCTTCTTCACTATTTTTACTGACGGGAATGGACCCTCTATGGCAGGGGTCCCCAAATCCAGGCCTTGAGGGTCGCCAATAGTGCATGTTTTCAGGATCTCCTTAGTATTGCACAGGGGTTGGAATCATTACCTGTGCATTTGATCACATTAACACCTGTGCAATACTAAGGAGATCCTGAAATCCTGCACTGTTGGCGGCCCTCGAGGCCTGGAGTTGGGGACCTCTGTGTGGCACCCTGGTGGGCACCACAGGAACTCCTATGGTACCTTTACACGCCGCTACAGAACGTTGGAAACAACCGGGTGTCGGAGACAATTGTATCTTGCACCGTCAAAACAACCCGAGGTAGCGGCGTGTAAACTAGGTTGTTGCCACCCATCACTGTCGACACCTGTTTCAGAGCAGTGCTCTAAAACAGGTTGGTTTCAACCCGATGGTAGCGGCGTCTAAATGAGTACAGGAAGGTTTTTCGTCACCTAGTTAACTCCCTGGGGCATGACACAGCCTCCAGGAAACCGCCCCCCTTCAGCGATCATTGGTGGAAGCTCCTGCGTTACGAATGGTTGTCGCTGCATAGGGCGGCATATTTAAGGAGCTGACCAGTCACACTACACAATTGCAATAGCATCATTTATTAACTAGCCTTCCTGCGCTGGCTGGCCAATCATGATGCTATTGCAATGTCCAATCATCGTACGAGCGTCTCGTAATCCACAACTCCGGCACGCCTATGTGTTGTCCCTGCTGCCCCAGGTCCTCCCATATTACCTTCTGTAGCGGCGTGTAAATGAGGAACGGTGCTCTGCAGAAGGTAACTTGTGGCACCCGGCGGTGCCTCCAGAGATAGATTAAACCTTCTATAGAGCACTTTGTAGCGGCGTGCAAAGGCGGTATCGGGTACCGTTTGCAACCGTTGGAACGTGCTCATGCACGTGAGACACCCGGTGGTTTCCAACCTTCTGTAGCGGCGTGTAAAGGTACTATTAGGACACAAATGGAACGTACACAGCAAGCAGACCTCACTTACTAACACAACCTTTTAACACCCCTTTTTACCCCAGGCTTCTAGGGGGAGCTCCACTGGTTACCTTAAGCCAGTTTCCCCTATAAATACGAGTCCTGGAGGGAGAAACAGTGGAGTGTGCAGTCACTTTAGAACTGTGAACAGCTAGGAGAGCTGACCTGGTACTTGAGCCACACTAGGCCCATACCAGCACACCCGGAAAGTGGGGGACCCTTGCAATAGGGGTCATAGGAACAGGAGAAAATACCTTACAGGGACAGAGGAGTTACTTCAACTCGCCCTAACAATCCGGTCACTGGGTCCAAGCTGCAGGAGCCATAGCGCAGGCTGCAGAGAAACCAACAAACAAGGGAGTTTAGCCCCCTGGACACCTGAAGCACCGCCAGATGAGAGCCTGGAGCGGACGCGCATTAAACGATCCTTTATAGTATCCTCAGGGCAGCAAACTCACGTGAGTCAAGACACACCAGAACGTGTAACCCCGGTTCGGTGGTATTTCACATCCACCAGACCCTGTAGAACTGTGTATATTAGGAAGCCTATACCACTGCTTGCTGTGGAACCTCCAGGAGTGTCTGCTTCATCATCCGGTCGAGTGTACCTGTTGTCACCAGTAAAAGGTACAGAAAAGACTTCATGTGTTTGTGCATTTTTCCTGGATTAACACGCAAACTACCCGAGCTGCCGTATTCCATCCAGCACAGCTCCTGGCCCCGGGGACTACTGCTCATCCTGTGGGGAGCATCCCATCTAGCTGCCGCTCATCCCCCGGAGGCCCAAGCAGCGCCGGTACAATCACCGGACACCCACAGGTGGCGTCACGACAATCAAGAAATATCTCCATCCTTCAATCCCTTTTTATTTGACCACCGGGCCCTACAGCCTCAGGCGCGGAACCGTAACATGGGAATCATCACCTGAGACCGAGAACCCCGGCAACGGTGAGTCAAATTCTGGCGATCACGAACAGGATACGAATAGGCCCGTTTCCAACGGGTATTGTGTGCTATTTAATGACTGTGAATATTGAACTGTACATTTGAACCGCCATTGCTGCGCAGAAGGCGGTAAAAGAAGGGGCGTTACTGTGCAAAGGGCGCAAAGATAGGCACTGCCCCACGCTCTGACGAGTTCCGCTGAATGCAGCAGGAACCGGAAACTCCCGTGGTGCCTTACTCCTCACCGCGAGGCCGACAACTTCCGCTGAGATCGAAAGGACTGGCAGTGCTTAACTAAGGGGGAGCAAGGATGAGTGACTCGGATTCCAGTGACGCGGTATCCCCGTAAGTATACCCACCGGTTGCTCCACCGGGGCCACCAACGCACCCCCGGTCGGTCAACCACTCATCGGCGTCATGCCGCAGCAACCCGCTCCAATTATGTCGATATCTCTGCCGTACGTCCCGAATGCGGCCTGGTTACCAAAGTACAGCGGTAAACCCGGTATCCTGGATATGTTCCGGAGGAAGATATGCCAAGTGCTGGATATGTACGCCATGACCAGTAAGCAGAGAGCTTCAGTAATAATGGGACAATTAACAGATGCAGCAGAGCTGGAGACCCGAAACTGGTCTATAGAAGCTCAGGAGTCTGTTGAGCAGATATTTGCTAAACTAAACCGGGTTTTTGAACACCACACCAAAGCGGAACTAAGGCTGTTGTTTTACCATTGCAAACAAGGGGCACAGGAGAGTGTCCTAGACTAAGCACTGCGCTTACAAGAATCACTGAGATTGTTAAAACAAGTCGATCCCAATGGTGTTAGAGATGAAAACAAAGCATTAATTGAACAATTTGTTGTGGGACTTAGATTACCTGATGATAAGAAACAGGCACGCTGGTGGGCCCTGCAAAACCCTGATGCGGAGTTTGATACCTTAAGAGACTTAAAAGTGCGGGGACAGCAGTTCCCTACAGTGCCCGATCTAACCTCACAGCCGCAGTATGCTAACACCCCTTCCGTGCCGGCAGCAGCATCTCCACATCCCCCGGTTCAGTCCAGCGCACAGACTATAACACCCGATCGCTTTGATAAACTGTGCCCGATGTGCAGCAGCTGATGAAAGATATGGCCAAGCTCCAAGGTGAAAGAAGACCCAAGACAGAAGCAAGGTCATAAGACAAGATCCAGCTCGCTGACAGCCCCGATGACGTCCCGTAGATGAGGAAGAAGACACCGCCGCCGCGAGGAAAACCTACAGATCGCTACAGCCCTATGGACATCGCATCTGCCAAAAGAGAGACAAAGAAGGACGTACCTACCATTCCAGTCCTTTAAACGAGCAACCCCTGGGCGAGAAGGGCCAACCCCAGGAGTAGACTGTCTAGGCCCAACCAACTGGGAATACAAGTACGTGGGAGACCGTCCATACTTGTCAATCATCATCGATGGCACCGCCTACCACAGCATTGATAGACACTTGATCCCAGGTGACAACCATCCCTAGTATCCTTTACAAACGGTTCTGGCCAGATGTTAAGCTGGAACCCCCAAACCCTTATTTGAACATTGAAGCCACTAATGGTATAATAGTTCCAGTAGAGGGACAGTGGGAAGCTACAGTAAAGGTGGGGAGGGTGCAGCTGAAGAACCAGGGTTCAGGATAAACCGTATGAGCAGGATCCGCACGTGATACTGGGTACTAATGTAATAGTTAAATGTCTTGATGAAGTGTTGTTTTTACTCAAACAGAGTGCTGATGCTGGTAAACCAAGAGAGAGGAGAGCTATCCAAAGACAGATCCGAGCTCTGGTTTATCAATAGCAAGTACAAAATGTCAAACAGTGAAATTGGCAGTGTACGGGTAACAGATCCCATTCCAATTGTGGTACCACCCAGAAGTGAAATGATGATCTGGTGTCGGGCAGCAATAGGCCTCAGAGGGCAGGACTACCAAGCTGTAGTAGAACCTGTAATGTCTGATAGTAGTCCTACACTCTTGACAGCCAGAGGGTTGGTTGACGTAAGAAAAGGAAGGGTCCCCGTATGCATATTGAATTATGATGATGACGAAGTCAGACTACCAAATATTCTACAGTTGCAATATTGTTTCAGGTTGAAAACAATGCTATACACAATGTAAATACCTTTTCCCAAACAGCGACTGATGAACCCCCTCACTCCAAAAATCAGCTAGAGAAATGGTGTCAGGAGCTCATCGTAGGAACTGACAACACACCTTCTCATCAGAAAAATGGAGTTTACCGGGTAGTTCGGGAGTACGAGCAAGTGTTCAGCAAACATCCACTTGATTTTGGGGGATTAAAGGGGTACAACATCACATCCCTACAGGCGACCATGCACCCATCAAAGAGATGTACAGGCCTATACCACCCACACACTACCAAAAAACAAAAGAAATGCTTCAGGACATGAAAAATGCAGGGGTCATTAGGGATAGCTGTAGTCCCTGGGCAGTACCACTGCTCCTGGTTAAAAAGAAAGATGGTAGCATGAGGATGGGTGTAGACTATAGGCAAATCAACAAAGTCACACGCAAGGATGCATACCCGTTGCCCCACATAGAGAAGTCACTAGCTGCACTTAAGTCTGCCAATTACTTCTCCACATTAGATCTTACTAGTGGGTACTGGCAGGTCTCCGTTGCAGAGGAGGATCGTGAGAAGACAGTCTTCACGACGCCCATGGGGCTATGCGAATTCAACAGTATGCCTTTCGGGTTGTGTAATGCCCCAGGAACATTTCAGAGGCTGATGGAGTGTTGCTTGGGTCACAAGAACTTTGAGACTGTGCTGTTATACCTAGATGACGTCATTGTATATTCCCAGACCTATGACGACCACCTGCAACACCTGAGTGAAGTGTTCGAGTCGCTGTCCAAGTACGGTATGAAGCTGAAGCCGTCCAAGTGTCACCTGCTGAAATCCAAAGTTCAGTACCTGGGACATGTGGTCAGTGCAGAAGGCGTAGCACCTGATCCGGACAAAGTTACTGTCATCAAAGACTGGCCAGCGCCAACCACTCACAAAGAGGTACGCCAATTCTTAGGACTGGTCGGGTATTACAGGAGATTCATCAAAGGCTACACCAAAATCGCAGCACCCATGCAAGATCTCTTAGTAGGTCAATCTAAAAACGGCAAGATCAGGGGGCCCCCGTTCCGGTGGGGACCAGAACAGGAACAATCCTTCCAGAAGTTAAAAGATGCCTTAACAGGGGAAGAGATCCTGGCTTATCCTGATTACAACTTACCATTTCTGTTATATACAGACGCAAGCAATGAAGGCCTAGGAGCAGTCCTAGCCCAACGCCAGCAGGGAAAGGAGAAGGTGATAGCCTACGCCAGCAGAAAACTCCGTCCAACAAAAAGGAACCCGGAGAACTACAGCTCGTTCAAACTGGAGTTCCTGGCCCTGGTCTGGGCAATCACAGAGCGTTTCAAGCATTACCTAGCATCCGCCCCGTTTACAGCTTTCACTGACAACAATACTCTAACACACTTAGAGACTGCGAAGCTGGGGGCCCTAGAGCAGCGTTGGGTAGCGAGATTGTCAAACTATGACTTTACTGTGAAGTACCGGGCAGGTCACAAAAACGGCAACGCTGATGCCCTGTCTAGAATGCCTAACCTCCCTGAAGAAGGAGAAGACATAGATGACCTGGAAGAGATAGAATTACCCGCTTTCCACTGTACGGGTACGGCAAACTCTCATCAGGCGAGTCAGAGACGTGGAGAGAGGACCATAAACCCTCTACCTCATCACGACTGGAAAGAAACTCAAACCAACGATCCAGACCTCAGCTTAGTCAGGGAATTAGTAACCCAAGAGCACGCCAGTATGGATCCTGATGCCTCACCAGAAGCCAAGCGCCTGTGGAAGGAAAAAGGGAAGTTATTTGTCTACCAAGGGAAACTATGCAGAAGGTATTTGAATCCCAGAACACACGAACTCATATGGCAGATTGTAGTTCCAAACACTGAAGTCCGAATGATCCTTGAAGCCTACCATGACGATGCAGGACACTTCGGATGGAAGAAGCTGGAAATGCTACTGAACGACCGTTTCTACTTGGTCGGTATACGAGGTTCAATTGACAAATGGTGTAAAAATTGTGTACCATGTCATCTCCGAAGAAAAGAACCACTTAAGTCAGAAAGCTCCGCTGCAACCCATCGTCACCAAAAGACCTCTTGAAATAGTTGCTCTGGATCATGTGAAGTTAACCCCAAGTCGAACTGGTTACACTTACGCACTCACCATGGTTGATCACCATTCAACTTGTGGTTGTTCCAGTTAAAGACCTAACTGCGGAAGTAGCAGCTAAAGCATTTCAAAGTTACTTTTGCCACCCACATGGGTATCCAGACCAAGTCTTAACTGACCAAGGATCAGCATTTGAGTCAGACCTCTTTCGCGCATTTCTAGGACTTTATGGTTGTAAGAAGATCAGGACCACACCATATCATCCTCAGACAAATGGTTTATGCGAGAAAATAAACCACATCGTGATTGACATGCTCAAAACTCTACCCCTTGAAGAGAGAAACCAATGGCCTGAAAAACTTCCAGACCTTGTGGATATCTACAACCACATACCAGTGAGTTCAACTAATTACTCACCCGCTTATTTGATGCGAGCAAGGCCAGGTAAACTGCCAGTTGATCTAGAGATGGGAATCATCGAATCAACACCATATTCTCCAGAAGAAAATTGGATTACCCAACGCCAAGAACAGTGCAAGAAGGTACAAGAGAGTGTTGAAAGAAATCTGAACCTAAGCAGAAGCAAACAAGAACATGATTTCAATAAACGCGCCTCAGCAGAACCTTTGACAACAAGTGAACTAGTACTAAAAAGAAAGAGAAAAACCAACAAATTGGATGACAATTGGGAGTCAGAACCCTACACAATAATGCTGTCACAATATCACAACTCTAATGGTACCTTTCCACGCCGCTACCGAAAGGTAGAAACCGGCAGGCATCAGACACAATTGTTCCTTTTGCCTTCAAAAGACCGCAAAGTGGCGGCGTGTAATTCAGGAAGTTCCTTCCTGTGTCTTTGGATACCTGTGTTTCAGCCGTGCTCAAAAACAAGCAGGCATAATCCCTATGGTGGGGCGTGTAATCGGGGCACAGGCACCGTATTTGAATTCCCTGGGGCGTGCCACAGCATCATGTATACCACGCCCCATCAGCTATCATTGGTGGGGGCTACTGTGTACCCATTGGCTGCCCCTGCACAGGGCGGCATATTTAACGAGCTGACCAATCACAATACACATTTGCAATAGCATCATGTATTAGCCAGCCTTACTGCGCTGGCTGGCCAATCATGATGCTATTGCATTGTCCAATCATCGTACGAGCGTCACGTAATACACAACTCTGGCACGCCTATGTAGTTACGGCGCACAATATGTGCGCCCAGATTCCCTTGTGGTGGCGGCGTGTAAATCAGGGAAGGTATTCCACAGAAGGTAACCTGCAGCACCCGTCGGCACTTCCGGGGACCGAAAATACCTTCTGTGGAGCACCTTGTGGCGGCGTGTATATGCGGCATCAGGCACCATTAGCAACCATTGAAAACGCGCGCGTGCACGTGCAGTGCCTGCCTGTTGCTGCCCTCTGTGGCGGCGTGTAAAGGTACCTTAAAACTTGTGTAATAAGCAAAGATAAAGGAGACACATTTACAACTGTGTCAAGAGACCATTTGAAAAGATGTCCAGAACAGTTAAAACCTCAAGAAACCAGTTACCCTACAGTAACCATTGAAAAACTAGAAGAAAAACCTAGTCCATACAGAAGTTGGAGACTTACCCGCCGACTGGCCTCAATATAATGGTGCATTCATCATACCAGTTATTTCTTTGTACCAACCTGTAGAAGATCCAATACCAACTCTACCAGTTCAAGAAGAACCAATGCAAATGCAAGAAATGCAGCCTGTTATTCCGAAACCTGAGATTCCTGTAATCGGTGAACCTGCTAGTCTCGTAGTAAGACAAAGAATTCATAGACAGCTACCTACACTACCACCTTTAACAGAGGATAGTCCAGTAGAAAGATTATGTACTTATTATGGAATTACAGAAACACGTAGGAGCAACAGAGAAAGAACTAGTACGTACACTACAACAGCAGATTTTGACACGCCAACACTACGCCGATCCACACGTAGTACATTAGGACAAACCCCAAATAAATATGGAGAATAGGTTTAAAATGTAGTGGAGCAATATTACCCGTTAATAAATGTAAATAGTACCCGGTGAAGGAACTGGGACCTGTCCCAAGTAAATTAAGTTGGGAACAGAAAGTGCCTGGGTAGGGTAAGAAGGTTAGACCCGGCCTCCTAAGCAGAGACGCCCATAGGGAATGTATATAGAGTTTAAAATGTATACCCGTGTGTATTTAAGCCATCAGAGACTTTACTGCTGGACTTTACCCTTTTTCCCGTTGTTTCTCGAACTTGGACAATAGTCACAGGACTTGTGTGACAAAACTTACTTTTCCCAGCCTGCGGCAGATGGACTAGTGCTTTATGGACTGCTTTTCATATTTTTCACATTTTTTCTTTCTTTTTCAGTGATTTTTGTATTTTTCAATCTAAGTCTTTGTAATTACCGGTTATTAAATGTAAGTGTTAAGTTGTAAAGAAAACTTTTGCTCAGTCCGGGACAACTGAAGTTAACTAAGGGGGAATGTGGCACCCTGGTGGGGCACCACAGGAACTCTTAGGACACAAATGGAACGTACACAGCAAGCAGACCTCACTTACTAACACAACCTTTTAACACCCCCTTTTCACCCCAGGCCTCTAGGGGGAGCTCCACTGGTTACCTTAAGCCAGTTCCCCCTATAAATACAGGTCCTGGAGGGAGAAACAGTGGAGTCTGCAGTCACTTTAGAACTGTGAACAGCTAGGAGAGCTGACCTGGTACTGGAGCCACACTAGGCCCATACCAGCACACCCGGAAAGTGGGGGACCCTCGCAATAGGGGTCATAGGAACAGGAGAAAATACCTTACAGGGACAGAGGAGTTACTTCAACTCGCCCTAACAATCCGGTCACTGGGTCCGAGCTGCAGGAGCCATAGCGCAGGCTGCAGAGAAACCAGCACCTCAAACAAGGGAGTTTAGCTCCCTGGACACCTAAAGCACCGCCAGATGAGAGCCCGGAGCGGACGCGCATTAAACGATCCTTTGTAGTGCCCTCAGTGCAGCAAACTCAGGTGAATCAAGACACACCAGAACATGTAACCCCGGTTCGGTGGTATTTCACATCCACCAGACCCTGTAGAACTGTGTATATTAGGAAGCCTATACCACTGCTTGCTGTGGAACCTCCAGGAGTGTCTGCTTCATCACCTGGTCGAGTGTACCTGTTGTCACCAATAAAAGGTACAGAAAAGACTTCATGTGTTTGTGCATTTTTCCTGGATTAACACGCAAACTACCCGAGCTGCCGTATTCCATCCAGCACAGCTCCTGGCCCCGGGGACTACTGCTCATCCTGTGGGGAGCATCCCATCTAGCTGCCGCACATCCCCCGGAGGCCCAAGCGGCGCCGGTACAATCACCGGACACCCACAGGTGGCGTCACGACAATCAAAAAATATCTCCATCCTTCAATCCCTTTTTATTTGACCACCGGGCCCCACAGCCTCAGGCACGGAACCGTGACATGGGAATCATCGCCTGAGACCGAGAACCCCGACAACGGTGAGTCATCTGCTCAATGGCATCTGCAAACATGCAGCTCTCCCCCATCCAACTGCCCATAACAAAGACTTGCTGGAGTCCTGGCCACAGTGTCATCTTTCACATAACCCAGTGCTTTGGCCTGCCTTACAAAAATTCCTGGTTCCTGGAATTCCACTAAGCAGTGCAGCCAATCTCTCCACACTGTTGGATGGCTGATAACTTAAAACAATAGCAAAAGAATTGGAGGAAGCATTGAGCAGCCAACAAGGCCTGCTAGCAAGATCCATCCCCCAGAGAGACTGTCTATGGAGATGCCTGCAGGGGTGCAGCAATGCTGCAGATGCCCCTCCAGGGATGATCTGGGCTCAGGCAGAATTAAAGGAGCAGTCCCCGACCAGGGAGGAATTCAGATGTACACCTCAGACCCACAGCAAGACAAGAATTGAGCCCTCACCTGGGGGACAAAGACCTCATCATCCACACCAGGTTGGCCAAGGATGTCATGCCAGGCCAGGGTGGTGTGCCAGTGTGGCAGTCTGGTAGGTGCCACAACAACAAGACCCACAGATCCCTGAAAAGCAGAGGCATGGACAGTGGACTGTTTTCAGGCAGTAACCCTGCCAGGGGATGGTGTGAGTGTCCTTTCAATACCTATCAACTGCAGGCAACAACAGGGGTATGACTTGCAAGGGCCCATGGAACAGCGGCAGCGGGATACCGTCAACAGCAGGAAATCTGCGATTGCAAAGGGGAGGATGATGGTCAGGATTCAAGACATGTGGTGGGTGGCAGGATAACAACTCCTGGGCAGCTCAGTCAGTATAACCCCATAATTTGTTTGTCCCCCTTTACTTATGTATCCCAAGGGTGTTGGAGTAGTCAAGGAGTACTTGGTTAGATTCTGTTCCCGGTATATCGGTTCAGGTAGATCCACCCAGCAGGGAGTTATAAACGGTTTTAGCAAGCTTAAAAGAAAGATTAATCCATCTGGAGGGTCCAGACAAGCACTAGTCCTTAAAGTAATAATGGGGTGTCCTGTATAAAACAGTACTTGATTTGCACTACATGGTGGTATTATATGTCCTGTATCGAGCAGTATTTGATTTGCACTATACGGCATTATTGTTTCTTGTATGAAGCAGTATTTGATTTGCACTATATGGTGGTATTATGTGTCTGTTATATAGCAGTATTTTATTTGCACTATATGGCATTATTGAGTTTTGTATGAAGGCATGGCGGTATTATATGTCCTGTATGAAGCAGTATTTGATTTTCACTAAATGACGATATTATATATCCTGTATGAAGCAGGATTTGATTTGCACTATATGGTGGTATTATTTGTCCTGTATGAAGCATTGTTTGATTTGCATTATATGGTGATGTTACCTGTCTTGTATAAAGCAGTATTTGATTCACAACATACTTTGTAGCTCTGACAATAAGATGTACAGGATGCGCTGGCAGTTTGGGTTTTGGGGCCTACTATCAGGGCCAATGTTGCCCGGCCAGGTGGCCTGACAAGTGGGTTAGCACGGACCTTGTTAAAAACATAGCATTGCTGGAGGTCTTCGTTATCCTAGTGGCTGTTATATTGTGGAAGCGTCGGCTCCAGAACAAGAGAGTTCATTTTAAATGTGATAACATGGGTTTTGTCATTGCCATATAATATAATGGCCTCTTTTCCTCTGGTAATTGGAGTGCTTCGACAATTGGTGTTGGAATCTTAAACATTAATGGATAATTTCACCTCATTGCATGTTCTTGTTGAGTTCTGATGCACTTTTTCATTTTCAGGGGAAGCAGTTCTGGGCATTGCCTCCAGAGGCAGAAGGCAAGACTTGCCCTGCCCTCCCGGACTCTGAAATGTGGTTTTGGGGCTGCGGAATTATTAATCAGGTCATCTGTAGTGGGTACCACTGGGCATGCCAGCTTTGGGAACAGTGGTTAGGACCTAGAGGGGAACAGTTATCAGAGAAGGATCATGTAGGGGTGTTATTGATCAAGATCAGTCAAGGAAAGATTTAGTAAAGCATTTTTGGTGAAGCCGACACTCACAAGTTTCCGTAAAAAAATAAAAAAAAAACAGGAAGATAACAGATGGCTGATGTCATTTGGGCTTTGAGAAAAGCTAGGTTTACAAGGCAGTATGCAGGTCGCAATTTGAAATAGTTTTATTTAGGTTAGCTTTTTGACTGGCATTTTTTGGAGCAAAGAGTATAGGAAAAATAATGGCACCCAGTAGAACCAAGGTTGGGTGCATTTTAGCCAGAGACATTGTGGCCACCCCAAAAGGGTTGAATTTCAGATCAGGAAGTCAAAAATGGACAAAACTGAAAAGAGGAAGAGGGTAATTTTAGGAAAAATAAATAATTTCACTATGGGCCCTCTGTGATGTTTTGGAGATATTCATTAACTATAGGCCTTGGCAAGAGGGGCCATTATTATGTTACAAAGATGGGTCATTTTGTCAAAATATCAATCTACTATGGTGTTTTGCCAATGTCTGGAGGCGGTTAGCTTGGATCCACACAGTTATGCAGGGCACTCTATTTGTATTGGCGTCGCAGCATAGGTAGCTTTAAAGGGCTTGAGTCCGGACATAGGACTGGCAGACGGGAGTCTCAATGTTATAGGTCTTATATTTTTGAGAGAACCTAATTATTCTTGAAATTTTAACATTTAACATTTTCTTCTGTTTGTGTTATTGCAGAATGGTTCCCACTATTAGTTTGGATCTTCGGCCACTCCTAAGTCTACTTGGGAGCACTGCGGGCAGACAGATGGACTGACAGGAGACTACTGGGTTACGCAAGGGGTACGGCGTTAATCCGGTGGCTTGGTTTTAGGGGGATAGCCTTACATGAAGTGCACTGTGCCCTATGCCTTGACAGGGCCCCGGACATTTTAGTATTATATGTAGGAGGAACGACCTGGGGGTTCGCTCTGGTAGATTGTTGGTCAGGGACATTAAAAGACTCTGTGGTCGGACATTTCCAGAAAAAATTGTCAGGGGGCTTGGTCAATCCAAATAATTAATAAGGCATTCATTAAGGTCAACAAGGTGGTATTCAAGTTTGTAGTCTGAAATGGGGAGTGGCAGTACCCCACTCCCATCTAGATTAGATTTTTGGTTGCCGGACAGAGTGCATCTAAATGCATTGGGATAGATTTATGGACTGTAAGGTTGCAAAAGGGGATAGAAAAAGTCATAGCATTGCTGGATACTGGGGTCTTGAACATTTGAAGTGGTCAAAGTACTTGCGGTGTGTCATTGGGGCGTCCTTGAAGTTAGTTAAACTTGGGCGGGATTTAAGAAATAGGTGGATCCCTTTATTAGATGGTTATTTAGATGGTGGCCTGGTGAACGTTTGGGTGATACCTGGCAATGGAATGCCAGGGACTTTTTAACAGTATTGGAGGACAACCTCTATTATACAATTCTACTGCTATCGCAGAGTTTTAAATGCACCTATGTTTTATTTAATTTCGTAACCTAAAACATTAACAACATAGTTCAACTGATATATAATCACACATACCGTGTTTCCCCGAAAGTAAGACACCGTCTTATATTTTTTTTGGGTCCAAAAAGACCGCCATGTCTTACTTTCGGGGGGTGTCTTATATTAGCCAAAAAAAACATCCCATTGCAGCAGCCTCCCAGTACGGTACCCACTACAGCCTGCCACATCTCACACACACACATATCACACACACACACACACATCTCACATACACACACATCACACACACACATACACACACATCTCACACACACATCTCACATACACACCCATCACACACACACATACACACACATCTCACACACACATCTCACATACACACACATACGCACACACACATCTCACACACACATCTCACATACACACACATCACACACACATCACACACACACATCACACACTTTCACTTTCTTACCCTCTTTTTTTTCTTTAGTCTGCGGTGCTGCTTTGGTGGTGCACATGGGTCAGCTGACGTCAGTCCTGGGCTGTGATTGGCTCCTGCCCTGGGCCAATCACAGCGCCGGAGCCCAGGGCCAATCACAGCGCCGGAGCCCAGGGCCAATCACAGCGCAGGAGCCCTGGGCCAATCCCAGCCCAGGACTGACGTCAGCTGGCCCATGCTTCCTGCGCTGTGATTGGCGCAGGGCTCGTGGGCGGGGTGGAGAGCAGGAAAGAGTGCCGGAGCTCCAGGGCACGGAGAACACAGCAAACTGGCGGGGACTGACAGTGGGGACAGCGGGGGCATGGGGAGCGGTGCCGCAGTGCCGCAGATCTGGTGATGTGATCCGCAAAAGGTACGCCTTACATTCGGGGGGGTGTCTTATATTAGCAAGTAGGGCGCCCCCCAAAGCATGCCTTACTTTCGGGGGCGCCCTACTTTCGGGGAAACACGGTACTCTAGAATCGCACAATGGGATAGTATCGGGCCCCCATCTCATGTTTGTAATAAACTTGGATACAATAACATACATGGTAAAAATGTAAAATAAGGTTATGTTCACACATTGCATTTTGCAGCGTTTTTGTCTTGCATTGTTACCATGGTTTTAAGCAAATCTATGTTAATCTAAACCTGCATTTTTGATTGTGGTTCAGGAAAAAGCGGTCTACACCCACTGGGTTTTTTTCCTTGTAGAAATTGAAACCTTCCCAGGTTTTGCTGCATTTTCAAAAGAATGAGCATGTCAATTCTTTTAAGAGGTTTTGCTGCATTTTTTCATAGAAAGCACGGAGGAAGTGCAAAAACGAAGCAAAAAAGTAACACAAACACAATAAAAATGCAGCAAAAAAAAACAGTTTTTTCCTGGCAAGAAATCTGTTGTTTGCAATCAAAACATCAAGTTTTGCTGCGTGTTTGCTGCAGCTGTGACATCAGAGAGTTCAGCTGTTGGCTTTATCTTGGCTGGTTTTCCAAAATATTCCCCAACAAATATCATAAAATGTCTACAAAATTTCACAAAAGTTTAAAATTAAAAAAAGTTTGACATCAAAGGGGCTTTTTAGGATAAAAAAAAATCCCTGGTGGTAGACAAGTTCTCCAAAACCACTGCCTATTAAAAAACAAATAATTTGCAAAAATAACGGGTGACCTATGTATGGATTACCACCCCGGAGTAACATTAATATGCAGCCCCCGGGGTAAAATTCCCTGCAGCCCCACCAGGGGTAACATTCCCTGCAGCCACAGGGGTAACATCACCTGCAGACCCCAGGGTAAAATGCCCTGCAGCCCCCAGGGTAATGTGGCACCCCAGGGTCCAAGTGCCACAGTGTCATTATCGCCCCCGAGTGGTAGTGCCACACTTGAGAGCAACGGAGGGACTTCACACTAGGCAAAACCCAAAGCACACAACACCTTTCTGCCTCCAGGCCTAAAGGGGGAGACTAAGATCCGGCTTTAGGGTGAGCTCCCCTATAAATTCTGGTCTGGGGCGGAGTTTGACGGTTCAGTTCCTAGGAGGACTGGGGAAGACATCCTGTGGACTGGGAGCATTGCTAAGCTCATGCCAGGGTAGCTAAGCCTAGCTTAAGGAACCCAAGGTAGGGGGTGTGAGAAAGTGAAGAGGAGCCCAGGGATTGGAGCGGTGTCATGCTCACCCCGGAGGAACAGCACCAAGGACGGACACCGGAGACCGAGGTTGTGCAGGGCCTAACGACCCGGCAGCCAATACCGGAAGGTGGGGGATTCCAAGTCCTCCAGCCACACTGTGCCCAGAGGCAAAGCAGCGTAAAGAGCCCAGGAACAGCCACCTGAGAAGTGGAGCTAGAAAATTGCTCGAGTTGCCAGCCATACTGGCACCAAGCAGGAGAGAGAGGGCCAGCAGCTCAGCTTAAGCAGCAGCAGAGACCTGTTACAAAGTTTAGCAGGGAAGCCTCAGACTTGCTGGGAGAGGAGAACCCCAAGTTGCTCTCAGGTGCACAGACTCAGCTTAGTAACACCAGTCGGAATTACAGTTGCACCAGTAAACGGAATGAGGAACCAACAAACCGTGAGTCTGTCTGTTGCTTGCGCCCGCCATCCTGCACTCTACACCCGTACCACATCCTCTGCCCTGGGGATCCGCTCCGCCCGTGGGGAGCCGCTCCATCCATCCCAGCTGCCCATCCATCATCCCCAGAGGTTCTGCGGCAGTGGTGGCACTAAAAGCCACAAACCACAAGTGGCATCACAAATAACCTTCCCTTTCATCACCCCCTTCCCTAAGTCAGAATCCCCTTAACAGCTGCACCTAGGGCCACGGAGTCGGGTCTCGACCCCTGTGACTCCATCAGAACTGTACTATAGCCCGATTCAGAGTACTGTAAGGCCCTGGGACCCTACAGCTTCTGGAGGCACGAACAGGATCTCGTGCCCAATGTATACGGTACCGTGTGCCACGAACTTTATTAAGCTGTGTGTTTTTGATTCTCACCATTACTAAAGCGCGAGGCGCGAAGAAAGCCAAGGGGGCATGTCATCGTAGGCGGTACCCTCCCAAGAGCGCGAAGCAAGGCCCAACCTGTGGTCTGACGACATCCGGTGGGGACGAGAATCCCTATCCCACCGGCGGAACTAAAGCTGAACATCCCCACAGAAGTGAAGGACCGGGAGGGTTAAGGTTCACTATTGGGGAGGAAAATGTCAGAGCCGGGAAGAGAGGAGCCCACGCGAGAGACGGTCGCAGCCGAGGCCGCGGTACCAAACGCAGCCCCAGTAGTAGACAGAGCACCAGCTGCCACCGTGGTGTCAGCCATGTCACCGGTAATGCCGTTCCTAATGCCGTAAATGCTAAGGGTGACGTGGTTGCTGCAATACTGAAAAAGGTTATTACAGTCCCGGAGTACTGAATTTCAGTAAGGGGTTGTTGGCTCAGAACACTCCTCTTTAGTTTTAGGAATATCATATAACATTTTAGTTTACTCAAGATTTTAAAAAATATATATATACCAGATAGGATTATGTAAGATTCAGGTTTTTTTCTTACCCTTATCCATTTATCAACTCCTGAAAATAATTTTAAAAATTTAACTAGCTAATTTTCTGAGATTTATTTTTCATATGCAAATACATAGAAGAGAAAAAGAGGACAAAGAGTTTATTGACATATCATGAAAGTAGCAATCCTAGAAGTCAATATCGACCCCTTTGAGGATCTACATGATTTTTGAAAGAAAAAGCCAAACCAGAAACTTTATTTGTAGAGATGTATTTCAATGCAAAGCAAAAGAACTGGCTGGGTGAGAGGCCACTCACATGTGGTATATGTAGTATAATAGGTAAAGTTTCTCCTTGTGGAAAGTGTTATATCAGAATTTGGAGACTTATAAGCCAGTCGATGCTCCTCTGGGAATTTAAATAAAGATTTTTTTTATAGCATTGTGTTTTACTTTATACACAGTTTCCTAGATACAGAGAGTAAAACAAAAGAAAAGGGGGGGACAAGAGGCGCAATAGTGCCCTTATCACTAGACACTGATGGGTGTAATGGTGAGTAATTAAATCTGCTCACCTGGTCCAGTTGTGAGGCCCACAACTGGTTTGAAGGCTTATTGGTAATGTCCTGATGGCTGCTGCTGGACTCCCACCGGCCACACTCACGTGTAGGTTGTAACAATGCTTAGGGAAAAAAAGGTGTGCTGTAGTCCGCGCTGCCAGGATCACTCACTCCAATAAATACGAGTAGAAAATCTTCATCAAAACCTCCTTTATTTCTCCTACGCGTTTCAGTGCCCTCCTGGCACCTTCATCAGGGACCCTGGAGTGAGTGATCCTGGCAGCGCGGACTACAGCACACCTTTTTTTCCCTAAGCATAGATACAGAGAGTGAGATAAGTATAGAACAGAAGGTGCTATTGACATGGATTTATAACCAGATGTTGGAACGAACCTATCCAATCAACACAAGTGAAGAAATCAAACCATAGATATCCATAAATTTATGCTAAAATATTTTAGAACAGCACCATTTTTACAGCAGAAAAGTGGGTGCCGTGCCCCTAGAGCAGCTTTACCAGTACTGCCATACACAAAAAGCAAAAAACAGAGACAGCATTTCAAAGAATTTGCATTGAATTGGGGGACTTTAATAACTCAGTGGCACAGGCTGCAGTTTTGAGGACTGGACAAAACCTGATCAGGCACAGACAACACAAAACCAGATGGCCAAATAGGACCAATCCGGCACCATAGGGATACATGGGGGAAAACTGGATCATGTTCTTTCTGTTTCAAACCGGACAGAACCTGATGCACAAAAACCATGCTGTGAAGCTCGCCTAAGGCCGGCTTCACACCACGGTTTTGTGCTGTCAGGCTGGATCCTGTTTTTTGAAGAATCCATCGGACAGAACCTGACAGCACAGGATGAGCAGAAAGTGTGGGTAAATATGCTCTCCAATCCTGTTTTGTGGAGGATTCGTTTTTCAGCTGCTCTCCAAATGCCCTTCGATCCTGTTTGTAACAGCATTCGTTTTCTGCTGCTGTCCATGGTGCTGATATGTCAACCTGTGTGTGCAGTGCTGCTCCCCATGGTACTCTACGTTCAGCCGAGTCTCTGAAATGCTGCTGACCATGTTGCTGAATGAGCACAGCAGCATTTCAGAGCCTCTGATGTGATTTACATTCTGATCCGGGAAACAATCCGATTTTTTAACTGATCCGGTGCTCAAAGACTCCCACTTATGGGTGCTGGAACGCTCCAGATCCAGGAGTATCTGAACTTTTCCGATTTTTGCGCCGGAGCCAAAAAATGATGCAGACTCTCATTTTGCGCCCAGTAAAAAACCAACAAAATTGGATAAAGGACAAAACCCACAAAACCGAATGGCCAAATAGGACCAATCCGGCACCATAGGGACACATGGGAGCAAAACCGGAACAGCTGAAAACCATGGTGTGAAAGCAGCCTAAGGCCGGCTTTACACCACGATTATTTGCTGTCAGGCTCTGTCCGGTGTTTTGCAGGAATCACCAGACAGAACCTGACCGGACAAATATGCCCTCCGATCCTGTTTTCTGCCAGAATCAGTGACTGCCGCTGTCCAGTGCTGAAATTTCAGCATATATTGATGAAGGGGAGCTAGCCGTGATGTTGAAACTTCAGCCGTGGAGCTCGCCAGGTGCTGAAATTCCAATTCCGATACCGGATGCCGGATGCTGAAACAGCGGCGTCTAATTTTAACAGCCGCCGCTGTTTCAGCACCCGGCATCCGGCAATCGGTCTGATTTTATGTCGGATTCAGCGCGATCTAGAGCCCATAGACTCCCATGCTATGGGCGCCGGATCCAGGAGGATCCGATTTTGTCCGACTTTTGCCCCGGACACACAAAATACTGCAAAAAAAACGAAATCTGCTGGATCCTCCCAAACAGCACAAAACTGGATGGAAAATCACTGCCATCCAGCCCCATAGGGATACACTAGTGGCAAACACAGATGTGTGAACCAGACAGCCCCGGATCGAGAAAATCGTGTGAAGCTGACCTAAGACATGCTGCACAAGCCACAATTTGTATTCCTTTGTGAGAACTCTGGATGTTAGAAGTCTTCACCTCTTAGACACCAGCACCTGGGTGGATCTAGCCATGCCTGCCCAGGTACCCAGGTATTGCCTGCTGATGCGGCCAAAGTTTTAATACCAATTTGCTTATCTTATCTAAAGAAATCTGTGTGGTTGGAGGCTTATGTAGATAGTGTCTCAGAAGGAAATCTTATAGATGTCCAGGTGGCAAGAAATCTTGGAGTAACACTACTAAGTCTTAATGCCCTCATAAAAATCACTGCAGTTAATGACACACCTCTCATCCAGGGTGGAGTGGAGTTGTCACTATGGAAATCAATGCTGGTGGGGTAATTACATGTTGAAAATGTGTCATTTTTTGTTATTGATAATCTATCATCTGCAGTAATCCTGCGCATGCCATGGTTAAGTAAACATAATCCAGTCATAGACTGGCACCTGGGTGATCTAGTGCACTGGAGCACAGAGTGTCAAGATAAATGTATGTCGCTATCAGTGAACCAAGTTAGGGTCACACCTCCCTGTGTACCTTTTGCATACAGAGATTTTGAGGATGTTTTTTCTGTATTGGAATCAGAGAAGTTACCCCCCACACAGAGATTATGATTGCCTCATTGACTTGGTACCTGATTTTCATCTCCCAAAGGGAAGAATATATAATCTTTCGTCCAGAGCATCAGGCCATGAAAGATTATATAGCAGACAGTCTGCAAAAAGGGTTTATTATACCATCCACTTCACCGGGTTCTTTTTTGTGGAAATGAAAGATGGTGGTTTCAGACCTTGCATTGATTATTATCGTCAGTTAAACACTATCACTGTAAAAAAAACAGTATCCACTTCCACTCATCCCTGATCTCTAATCAGCTGTTGGGAGCCCGATGGTTTACCAAACTTGACCTCAAGGGAGCGTATAACCTTATCCATATAAGAAAAGGAGATGAGTGGAAGATCGCGCTTAACCTGCCCTTGGACCACTTTGAGTATTTAGTAAAGCTATTTAAGCTCAGTAATGCAGTTTTTCAAAATTTTGTCAACGATATTTTCA